>JANKOE010000004.1:22710415-22742746 GCA_026284465.1 Erythroxylum citrifolium
ATATATATATATATATAAAGATATAGTTATTTAAGGGTCCGTAGTGTACTGGGCCCCTTAAAATTTAAAAAATTAATTTTTGGGCCCCCCTAACTTAAATTTCTGGCTCCGTCACTGCTCAGAACCTATCCTAAAATCAAAATGCTCGTAAATCAACACGAGCACGATCTGCTTCCTTCCTTATCTCCGGCCAACCCCATCAGGTTTCAAATTTCCTGCAACTCATGCTTCTGTTCTGCTCCAACTGTTAAAAATTGCGATGCTTTTGCATTTTCACAAATTGGGAGTCGTCCCATCACGTCATGTGGTCATCGCCTGACAGAGGAAATTCCCTCTTCCCAGTCCCAGCGTAAGCAGCAGCAGCAGCAGCCAGCAGGACTGCGCTTGCTTCCGAGGCTGACGTTCTATTATTCTACAGGTACATACCCAGTCCCTGCTTGCCACGTTGAAGACCATTCGTATAGTTAATTTTAATCAGTTTAATACTTCAATATGTCAAATGTACAAGGAAATGACACCATAAATCTTCAACGTAGGTACGGAAACTCGTCCTCTTGCCAGATGTGCCTTAGGCCGCGTGGATGGTCCATATGTTACTGTTAGTTAGGGAAGAAGAGGCCAGTGCGTGTTCTTTTTAACCCTAACCCATCTACCGTTTTCATTTTGGATGTGAAGCGGAAAGGGGAAAAAGCAAAAAGAACAAAACAAGGGAAATTGTAGAAAGTTTTAGTTTAGTACGTAAAGGTCGATTCTCTGTGGACGTGGAAGAAATGGAATCCTAAAACTAAAAGCCCATAAGGTTCAGAATATGGCAGATGGAACTTCTTTTGCAGGCCCAAGATTTTCCACTAACACTTGTTTAAGATAAGGTTGATTTATTCAGCTATGGTCTATGGTTTTCATTTTCTAACTCACTTGAAAGTTTTGTTTAAAATCTCCAAGATAAGTTTAATCAAGACTACATTATGTCAAAGATGGATTAAAATTATATTTATATTGATGAATTACAAGAGTATTACTAATAATCATTTGAATTACTACTAATAATAAAGTCAAGTGACATGCATCAATTGAGTTTTATAGTAGGGTTCTTCTTCCACTCCGTCTACAATATTGTTAAGTGGCCATTTCATCACAATAATTTAAGTTGTTGTGTGAGGCCAACTTAATTGATTTTATATATTCACTAACACACCCCCTCAAGTGAAAGCCCTTTAAGCTTGAAGCTTGCATAAGTTCACTCTACTTTGTACTGAATAATAGGTGGGTGGTGAAATTTAAATTCACGACCACTTGGTCACAAAGACTCTGATACCATGTTAAGTGACCATTTCATCACAATAGCTTAAGTTGTTGTGTGAGGCCAACTTAATTGATTTTATATATTCACTAACAAATACAAAGTTTAGATTACGCTGGTTGATAGATTTTTGGAGGTCGAGCCTTACACATTCTTCTTTACTTTCTTTTTAGCTTCTTTCTTGGTTTTCCTTTACTTTTCAAAGTTTTGAATGTTTGCTTCAGGAAACAGAAACCAGAGCCCCATCTCCCATCCCCATTTGCATCTCTTGTCCCCCCTATGTTTATTTTATTGCAGACAGCAGACTTTAACTCTTTTTGATGAAAATGCATTCCTTTCCATAACGATAATGTAGAGAATTTTGTTACCCTTTTCTTCGCCCCAGTATATTATGTCCCTAAATTTTCCTCAACTCGTATCAATGCATTGATGTCCTGGTAGGGTTTATGACCATATTTAACATTTAAACGATTGTAAGAATATTCAGTTTTAGGTTTTAATGATTAGCAAGCGATCACATAGGTTCACGAACCATATCCATCTCGCAGACTGATGAAATCTGTCTCATTCATTTTCTTATGCGGAAAAAAATTCAATCATGTTCCCTGGAGAGAAACAATCGCAACTACCTTTTGCTATCACAGAAACGTAGGTTTAGAATCCTAGATTGGGTCTATGAAAGGCCGGCCACAAACATCGGATATGTTTTCTGGGTTGATGATTGTTCCTCCAATACTAAAAAAAATACCCAGATACCAAAACCTGAATAATTAGGAAACAGATTATGTAACATAAAACCTGCCATATTCAAATATAGTCTGTTTACTCATGTATACAAGAGGCATACTTTGAAGATAAATATTGCGTGCATGTGTGTTGAGTAAGCTAATAAAGATATTAAACCTTGGAATATATTGAACTTGTCCAGTTAAGCACTACAAATATCTATCATAGGAAATAGACACCCAAGCTCACAGTTGTTGCATTTCTTGTGGTAAATAATGATAAGCAAAGGACGCAGATAAACAAGAAGAAGAAGAAGAAGAAGAAGAAGAGTGGCAGTCTGGCGGGTGACAATTTCCGGGTCCCCGTGGAGAAAAGCCGCTTGACAAATGTCACATCTGTCTGGTTTCAGGCTTTATGGGATTCTTAGGACCCATAAACGTACAAAGATTGCCGTTTCAAATCTAGTTCGTTCGATTATTTACGTTGCTTCACTGTGCAGCTACATGCAACCTATCATTCAGATACTATTCAATTCTCTTTTAACTTTCGTGCATCAAACTTAGTCTGTCCAAATCAAGTTCTTGCGATAGAATGGAAGCGTTAGTTTAGTGATTACGGATGGGACGTGAGGAAGTTAATTTTAATCACAACAATTTACAACACACAAAAGAAGCAAAGGGTAAAATGAAGTTCTGAATATATCCCGAAATTCTGGACAAGTAAAAGCTTTTCACTGATCTTAAGTTGTTCAACGCGCGTTTTTCTTTTCCATTCTCAGCCGGACCCCCTCTTGAACAGCTGTTGGCTGTAGCTGTGATTTCATGGAACGGTCTGACTGTTCTGATTTGACACTTTCATGGCTTGGGCATTTCTGTCCATTTTTGTTTTCCTGAACCAATCGCCGTTGCAACCTATTTAGTCGAAATTATCCTCACGTCATTTATGTTTTGTAGTATGTATTTCCAAGTAGACATAGACAGACAGAAGTTGATGCCACTTGGTACAACTTGTGGGGCTAAAGCATTGTCCTAGTGACCCATTTCACTTCCCCCACAGAGTGCCACGTGTTTGCTAACACAAAAATTAAAAGGATTTATCTGCGAAGAATCATTTGAAGCGAGCGTGTGGAACACGATGTGAATTGATTGGAGAAGTGTTGATGACGCTCCTAGACGGAGATTAAAAGAGGAATTTGTGAAAAGACAGGCATGTGGGCACGGAAAGCTAGCGAGTGAGGAGCGACGGTGACATGTCCTAAAAACGAAAGCTCCGTTTGCTTCGATGCACTGCGTTTACTGTTTCGCTTCGCTCTTTAATTTGTCTTATGGAAGAAGGAAACAAAAAAAGAAAACAAGAAGCTTACAACCATTAGCCAATTGAATAAACTGGAGGCGTAAGTAAGCCTGTGACAGAGTACAGATGGTGTACGATTTCTAGTAGTCTGGGGCTGACAGCTTCTGAAGCTGTTTTTCTTAAACAATGGACATTGGAAATTCCAATGGTTTTCGTTTTCTTAAGTAAATTATATCCACTTAAGTAAGCAGTCTACTCTAGTCCCTCCCTGTCAAAATTGTCTGGTCTGAACTTGCACGTCTATGTCATAAATTTCTTGTTTCTGACAAGTAGGGAGGGAGGATAGGGTTGTTTGGTCAAGAACGTTACATCCCTAAACAAGTGAACAACCAAATTTCCAATGTTTATCTGAAAATTTGACCTGGGGCTCACAAATTTCAACCATACCTTTGCCCTTCTGTTCATAGGATTGTCCACCTCTATTATGTACATAGCACAGGCTCTCTAGCTAAGGGGAGGGCGAGGTCAGGCATTTTTGTGAAGGAGAAAGTAAATTTGACAAAGGGCTATCTGGGAAATGACCTGACATTGTTCATGAAAGAGCACAGACCCCCGAGGCCAACACCTCTCTCTCTCACTCACTTGTCAGTATGTGTTGTGAGTGTTTCTGTTCAATTCTGTGCTTTACGTTGAGAACGCAAATTTTAAAAACTAAAGAACACAAAGAAAAATGATCAGACGAGCTGCTTTTCAGTAAAATCATTAGCCACGGCAGAGAAAGAATATATACACAAGAATTGTGCTTTACTTTTTCTGTGAACACCTACTGGAGTATCCATCACATCCCAACTTTAGTTACTTGCTATACAGACAAAAAAAGGAAGAAGAAGAAGAAGGAGAAGAAGAATATATGAACGCTTGCAAAATGACACCGCTGTTTCCTCCTTATATTACGAGGCAACATATTTTTATTTTCACTTCCGAAAACTGAATTGAATTGTTAGTGGTATATCTGCGAGCTGCTCCCTTGCCCTGCATAAAGGAATGCTGTTAGCTTCTTAAGTTATGTAACACAACTTTTTTAAGCTACTAAACTTCAGTTTTTGGTACCTTATTACTATCATCAGCCTAAGGAATGGTTACTTTTCTCGTCAGGATGGGTACAGAAGAAACAAAAAGTAAACCAAGCCGCAACCTTGTGGATTCAACAACTAAAGGACAAAAATTTGCATAACCTGTACCAAGTGTGATAGAAAAGAGACGAGGAAGATTAAATTTAGACTAGTTAATTGAGGAAAAAAAAAAGGAACGGAAAAGTTACAGGAGGCCAACCTTTCATTAAACAGAATATCTTACGAGATTCAACGCAGAGTTTCTCACTGCAGCTGTGCCCACCTGCAAGATTGGGGACCATACAACATGTAGGACATAAGAACCAAGAGCAAGAAGGGATCTTCTCAGCCGAAAACTTTCACTGGAAAGTGAAAGGTAGATACATCAATAATTCCAGAAATGCGCCCTGTATATCCTTTTAGCTGTTTTCGGTTGACTTCTACTATTCAACATATTTGGAACCAAACAAAAGATCAATAATTGGTTCCGCTACAATATATACACGCTACTTTGTAAAGCCTCAAGACTACATCTCCAACTTATTCTCTTTTATATCTCAGCTTTTTTTGTATTTATTCTATTGCAGCCATAAATAAATAAACAGTTCAGCAGAGCAGACAAGGCTATTAACAAGAACAAGGTCTAAAATTCTTTGGCAGAAATAAAAACGAATCTTGCCAAATGTCACTTTACTTAATAAAATGAACCAGAAACATGTGGCAGATAATTCATCAGGTACCTGGGGGATAGTGCAGCAATGCGTGCTTCATATATCTAAAGTGAATTGGCTCTCTGGTGCAAGTAAGAAAGTGGATGACTCAATAAAAATTGAAGCCAGTGTATCCATGCGAGTGTGGCAGCAACTCTTCTACCTCAACCCTGGAACTGGAACAGCTCGTGCTTTTCTTAATTCGGCTGCGATTTATAGACTCAACCTCAGCTAAAAATATGCTGTAAACTGGCCTATGATCCGAGAATCTGGACTCCCCACGAACATAAGATAACTGAGTGAGTCCTCTTCCATACCACAATATCCGGTCACACCTAAAATGTTCACCTTCTACAGATTATTTTCTCTAAAGTTATACGGCACACCAAAATCCAGCAAAAATGGTATGTTGTGGAGAAGGTTACCAGGCAGGAGTTCTTCGCTTTTCCCTTGGATGCCTATCATCGCCTGCATATCTATCTGAGTTGTTGGAGTACTTGTATGTTGGGGGGAAATATATACTTCCCTCATTCCATCCCTCAAAGACTCTTCCCTGTCTCTGCTCTATTCTAAGCTGAATATGAAAACTGAAAACATGAGATTCAAGACCTCTTCATACAAAGTATAAAATTCCAGGTTTAATTGTTGACATACTTGGTCATTCTCTAGTAATGTCCCCCAGTTGCGCATATCTACAAGAGCCTTTACATATCGATAAGACAAAGCTATCCTATAATTCAGATCTCCAAGCCAAATAATTCGACTGCCACCAACATAGTCATACTTTAGACGCATAAGGTGAAAAAGGAAATTGAATGGACATAATGTATAAGGCCTTACTCATGTTCAAGAATTGTTTGGGGCGAGTTATCATCCCCTATCCCATGAACTCTTGGAAACCTTGTCTTCCTAAGAATCTCCATGACATCGGAGTTTCTTCGCAGTTCATCTCCTTCCTTTTGACCAGAAGTTAAATGAGTACAAATGAAGCAAAAGCTTGTCTGGTGCAATGACATGCTAATAGAAATCGAACCCTGCAAAATCAACAGCATAATATTGCTGCTATTTTAATATACTCTTCTGACCTCAAAAGCCAATAAAGTTTCTACTCAACAAATAAATACCTTGTTTCCAAGATAGCCCATCAATCCTCGCCCAACACAAGAAACTTTCATATTGCGCACAAAGTCTCGCAGATCACTCTTCACCCATACGGTTAGAAATATTCCAACCATTTGCTTGCTAGCAACTAAACAGTACCTCGATTGCCCAGTTTGCCTTTCTTCCGTAGTAACCGATCCACTGTATTCAATTGGTGAATAGTGCGTTGCAGATGGTGAATCTGGAGGTCCATTCTCATCATCAGAAGAGCCCCATTTGAAGTTAGGATCGTAATCACTCTGTCTACTTCCAAACATAACCCTGTCACAAACACTGAAACGTCGATCCAGTCTTGGTTGTGGCGCTGACATTTCAGCATCCATTCTCATACTACGGCTTAAAGTCTGAAAGGATCGTCTATGGAAGAAAGATGAAGCCTTTTGCCTAGTTGACCCCTCAAAGTCGGCATCAGATTCTACTAGTGGATCAGGGATTGGAGATGGAGTGCGACAACCACCGCTAGTGTCAGGAAGGCTGTTCAGAGTCTTCCTTATGAGAGCCAGCCACTTTCTTGCTGGGCCATTGTCTTCTGTGCCCAAGACATTGCCAGCATTCAGAGGAACAATCTCTTGAAATCTGAAGCACAGTATTCCGATAGATATGTCTCAATCCAAAACCAGTTGCATTGTTTAGAAAATGAGAAAGGAAATATTTTGTAAAACTGCACCAACCCAAGAACATATACGTCAGCAGGCGGAGAGGTGTGGAGCCAATCTTCAAGACTCAGATAATTCGGAGGTGACCTTCCAGCCACATTCCATGTAGCTACAAAAATCCTGCCTCAGCAGCAATTAAAACTCCGGTCAAATCCAACTCTTGTTAAGAAGCAAAGTTATAAAATTCCATAAGGACTGACCATACCTGTAACTGTGCAAATCTGTTACTTGGGCAGCATCAAGGTCTATCTTCCCTCGCCTTAATCGATCGGAGTGTTTCTTGTTTAATCTTTCTGCACATAAAAATAGAGATTTTTCTGGAAATCAGGAGGAATGAGTAAAATTAGATAGAAGAGTAACAATTTTAATTATCAGTTAACTTTTCAAAAATTTCTGAAAGTTGAAAGATTATTGTGGTCCAAAGTAGCACGGGGTTGCCTGGTACTGAACCTGTTTTACTTTTCTTGATGGTGCATGCCTCCCTCTCAAAAGAGTTGTTCCTCCAATCTTCATCACCACCTGAAAAAGAAACACAATAAAGTGGTTAAAGCTGTGGTCTTTATACTGCTGAAGCATCAGGCATACACATCGGAACATTAACAAATAAAAACAAAAACGTTCTGATTAAACACATAAAAACTAAAGCAAAAGAGAATGAAAGAACTTCTGGTGAAGAAAAGAACAATTTAGGAGATCCTGCACTGCAATCTAACGTAGCGGGAACAAACTAAATCCAAAATTATTTGTACGTGAAGAACAAGCAAAGATTCAGAGTAGAAAAATGCACTGTTTTCCAGCGCTACAAGTATCTACCAAGTTGCAGTGAGAAAACCCATTTTTTTATTCTTCAATATCCAAAGGTTGAAATTTCAATTTCCAGAAGATGAAGATAGTAATCACCTCCATGAAAGACATCGTCCGCCTGAAATTCCTCAGCTTTGCTCTTGATATTGAACCACTTCTTGACCAGTGTCTTGGGCCATGAAAGCTTCTCAACAAGATAGACACAGTTAGTTATGGAGAATACCGAAGTAAAGATTTTGCCTTTTAACTATGACTGGGCATTTCACAGACCTTGCTTTTCTTCGAGTTCCCATCTCTCATTTTTTTCTCAAATTCATATAGTCTTCAAAGTATATTCCAAGGAAGATGAAGTGTTTGTCTCTCTAAAATATCACCAGAGATTTTCCTGATGATACATAGAATAGAATGTTAAAGTTGAGCGATCAAAACAGACACAAATCTCAAGAATTGCCCTCAAAGCAAGATTCTGTTTCTTTACTCTGTTTCTAAGAGAGAGAGCTGTGAATGAGCAGAAGTTTGGGAGAAGACAAGAACCAAAGAGAAAATGGAACCGATGACTGAAGAAAGTGAGAAGAAGAGAAGTAAATAGGAAATGGTCAGTTAGCTAAGGCAATGAAGAGGAAACAAAGAGAGTCACAGCTCATCACCATTTTATAAAGGAAGGTGAAATCCTACAAGACCAAGTTGGCCATTTAGGATCTCCTCTATCTCTTCCCGTCAGTGTGTATCGTCCGGAGAAAACATAGAACATGAGGAAAAGAAGTGAAACAGAAAGAAAGGCAATTCAAAACAGAAAGAAAGAGAGGGAGAGTAATAACTGATGCGTAGAAGTAAAGACAATGTGAGATTGTGATAGTAAAACAAGACAATGCAGAGGAAGAGAGAGAGAAAGAGCAGAGTTTCTCTCGATGTAACAAAAAACCTCGTTCTGGGTACAGAGCAAAGTATCGGATTTGAAGAAAGAATAAAGTGCAAGTGGAAGAGTGAGTCCTCTGCCTTCAAATTTTCACCCTACTATTCCAAGCCCCAAGGACAGCACTCCAATGAGGCTAGTTAATAACAAGAAGTAGTCTGTTTTTTTTTTTTTTTTTGCCCTTTAGCAAACAGATTTTCACCTGAGTCAGCCAAGCCTCTCCATTCCAATCCAAACTCACTCCCAGCACAGATAAGCAGGTTTTCTTATTATCTTCAAATGTTGTGCTGTAAAAGAAAGGGCAGTTAAAGCAGGAATGCAAGAAATAAAGGTGCAGCCTGTAGGCCGTGTGGGAATTAATGGCTTACCCTTTCTCCGTTTATGTTCTCTATAAATATCCCTCACAAGACAAATTGCTTATGCTTTAGGCCTACATGGATCCTGTTCTCCTAGTAGGTGATGTGGATGATAAAAACTTAAAAGGATCAAGGGAATTGTTGTATGCAAGAGGATGTTGCCTGCCTCTTGGGGTTGGGGGGATTTTGTGTGTAGCATTTTACTTTAGAAGCAAATGTATCCCATTTGGGAACTTTCTTTGCTGCTTTTTAGTAGCCCATGTGGCTGTTTGCACCTATGCAATTTTTGATTTTGAGGCTCTTTTTGACTCAATCACGACTGCTGTCCAAGCGATACAAGACAGTTTTTTTGATGCTTTTCATTTCAAGGGACTCTATTCTCTTAAACTTATAAGCTGGTTTGTGCTTTGTAGCCTCCCCACGAGTGGACATGCATATAATTTAGTAGGATCTTGTTTAGGCCATTAAGGGTCCTAGCTCAGATCAACTCAACTCAACTCCAGCATAGGTTTTAGTGCATCTATCTGTTAATTGCCTAACTACAACAAAGTGATTTCTTGGTTTATGCTTAGTACCACATGCCACATGTGGGAGACTGTGTCTAGATTCACCTAGCCTAGTCTTAATTCCCATCAACTAAAGTATTAAACTAATGCAACAAAGCCACGCCCCCTTGCTTCTTCATCCATCTATCACCCCCAAATAGGGAATCCCCAACTACTTCTTCCACCCACATTACAACAAGCCATTTGGCCCCCATTATAAGCTTGTCTAATTTGTTCCTCCTGTTCTTTTCTTTCACCAACCTGGCTACCTATTCTCATGGAAAGCATTCCATTTTGCACATAATTAAGCTTAATCAATGTTATTAGGTGGTTGGACGTTGGATTTTCTTTTGTATGATCTCTCTGTTTTTTCTTGTTGGGTGAGGATAGAGCCTAAAGCGTAGAACCAACTACAGATTCTCTGAATCCTTAAAATGATTCGAAGGAAACTTAAATAATATTGAACTCCACGACCTGGGATTGTGGATATCTGAAAAGCTAGTTCCGATACAATGTTTCTATGTATAAGCAGGAGGAGCATCAATTGAGGGGTCACGGAGTAAAAATTCCAGCAATGGAGGAAACGTGAGCAGTGGTATGGGGGCCCTGGAGTGAATTGGTTTACGGAGAGGGCAATAGGGGATTCTCCTATAACATCAAAAAATCTTTCCACCTTATCCTCTGGCTAACTGCCACGTTACATCCTTTTATCATTTTCATTGAATGTCTTGTTCTTCCGTTTCTGTACTCTGTAGGGTAACGCGGCAGCCAAAAGGCTTGATTTTGTTTTCATGTTCTTCCTTTACCTTCAATTAAGTTTCGGCAAATTCCATGGAGTGGTATGCCCTGGCCTTTCTCAGATACTTCTTACTGTCCTGGAGACAGACATCTCCATTGTTCTTGACCATTTCAAGAACAAAGGCTTGTCAAACTTTGTTACGAAACCACCACAATTTCATAGCATTTTCCGCTACACTCTCCCGCAATTCAATTGAATCTGAACCTTACCCGTAATATAACGTTTCTAGTTGCCTTCCTCTTTAAAGCGATATGCAAAATCCATCAAGCTCCCAACCTATCTATCTAATATGAAAGCTCAAGCAGTTTTGTAGTTATTGCATCGGACAACACTAGCAACAGGTTGTTTTTATCTACATAGGAAGGGATCCTGCCGCAAGTGGATTGCATTCATTTAGACACAAATTTTAGTTCATTCTCCATCTACATAGGCTCCTGATTTACAGGACCCAATCGTACCTATCGCCTATACTCACAACTAACTACATAATAGATTGTTAAATCAAAGCAATTATGGAGCACATTGTTTCTAAATTGCAGCTTCCCAGAAACAATAACACTTGTGGTTTGTTAAAAGGTCTCGACTTTCCACAGTCTGAAACAATCAAGAACTTAAACTACTACGAGAATTTCCTGTCACTCAAGAATTACTCCCTTCATCCACCACAGAGACTTGGGATCCATTCAAGAACTTGATGGGACATGATCTGAACACAATAGTGAACTGCTTCTGTGCTCCTGGAAACTGAAAGAAACCAGATTCATGGACCACGAGCTGAGGCAAAACAGAAGCACCCAGTAGATTGGCCTTCAGGTATCATACCACCACCTTTGCTTGTATCTATACCTTCTAGTAGCCTTACTACCTCCTCCATGTCAGGGCGTTTCTCTGGATTGGCGTCCCAACATCTTCGCATCACGGTTGCAAATGAACTTGGGCAACATCTGGGAATTTCAGGCCTCAAATTCTGTAAAAAGAAGTTTCAGGGTTGATATCATTAGAAGAAACTGGCACATTCAAACTAGAACATATACAACCACCCTCCAAATTCTAATGCTATGATTACTACAAAAGCACATAAGTATCAGAAATAGCTCATCCATTTTGGAGAAATTACATCTAAGCCTTCTTAACATGGTAAAGAGCTAAAAAGAGAAGATCTCATATTTTAGTTACTTATGGTTTGGTTAATTTATTTGTATGAAGATACTTGATAGGGGCAATAAGCCCTGGGTTCACCCCGGTGCTGCACTTATTCAGTTCAAGAGTAGGCCAATAAAAGGCTTGGGAAGATCAGAAATAGCTGTTAGTCCATAAATTATAGTAAAAGACAGAACTTAGTACAGGGTAGGATGTCACATGATAAATTAAAATGCGGATACAACCTGTCGTACAACAGCTGATGAGATATCAGCAAAACTGAGATCAGGATAAGGCATGTCACAGCAATAGATTTCCCACAAGCATATGCCAAAGCTGTAAACATCACATTTCCTATTGTAAGGCTTGCCATCAAGGACCTAAACACGTTAACACTTTTATCAGCTTTCAGATGTAGCAATGATATGATCAAAGAGGAAGAAATAGTTACCTCAGGCGCCATATAACCAAGAGTACCGGTTTCCCCTGTCATATCTCTGGGATTTTGAGCTTCAACACGAGCAACACCAAAATCAGCAATTTTCAGATTTCGACTAGCATCTAGCAGCATATTCTCTGTTTTAACATCCCGATGTACAATCCTTTCAGAGTGAAGATAGCTTAAACTGCAAAATCAGACCAAGCAACATGGAATATTTAAATTAAGCTTGGATGAGAAAGTGTCTTAATTAAAAATCTATACGTACCCCCTAGAAAGGTCCAAAGCAAGTTGAATCACAATCTTAAAGGCAAGTTTCTTTCTCCTATTTCTGATTAGATATTTCTTTAGTGTCCCACCTGGAAGATACTCAACAACAACACAACATGCCCTGGAAGGAGGAGTATCATGGCAGTCATTCGCAGGGCTTTGGGAAGGGATCTTAAGATTTGAAGTTCCCATTGAGGCTCCAACAAACTGTAATAGACAATTCTAGTTATCATCTGTAAATTAAGCATTGAGAAAGATTGTAACCCGAATCCCAGAGTTAGAAGAATGCACAAAAATGTAGACAACTAAGCAGGGATAATTTAAGTAATCACTGCGCATGAAGCTTGAACCAATGATGTAATGTGCACACGGAAGGAAAATGGTATGCCATGAGAAATGATGAGACAGAAGATCTGTTTTACCTTAGTAACATTTGGATGATCAAGTTTGTGCCAAACAGCAACTTCTTGTTTGAATGAAGCTCGAAGAGCAGCAGTTTCGGCTGCAGTGGCCATCCCATCCTCACCCCAGTCCAACACTTTCACTAGAATGATGTGTAAGGAAATATAGGAAACAAAAATGTTATCTAGGGATGTAAGTAAAATCTTACAGTAAATGGTAAAACGTAAAAGTTATAGTATATGATATTATCATGTAGAATCAAATTGAGATATCATTAATTAAAACAGGGTTGACCTTTGGCATAAGTGTCCAATGAACTATGATTCACAAATCACAGTGAAAGTAATGTCCAGTCTAGTAACATTCAATGAAATTGAGATATTTTTTAAAAGTAATGATGAATGACTAATGTTGCAATCCTTTCATGAAACTAGGAACTAAGGTGATTCATTCTTCATACTAAAGAAAATATTTTTAGGTTTACAAGGCAACACATATACTAGTCAGCAATTTTCAGAGATCAGAAAAGGTAGGTTGAGCAACCCAGATGTGCACTTTAAGTAGAAATACGGAGCAGTTGCAAGCCAATTTGTTGTCTCTGTGGTTACCTAAAGGTGAATCTGGAGAGATAAACCTCATTAAATTTCTTAATGTTATCAATTTATTAAACAACAGCGAAGGTTTTCAATTGAAAGAGGGCATAACCAATCGACTTCTAATTTAGCCAACCCATGAAAACTGAGTATTTCCTCCAGAGCTAGAATTTGATGATCAACCAGAATGGTTAAACTTGTCCAGCTAGGTCTGAATCAGCTTCAGCATTCACTTGTTTATCCTGATTCACTCGAGGCACATGAGTTGAATGGAGACTATCAGAAGCAAAATCTCCTAACTTCTTAATGAATCTATTCTTCAGTCATACAAATGAAATGCTTAGAGAACAGTTGTTGGAGCTTGTGTTATTAGCTTAATGTCACTTATCACCTTTTATTATCACAGGTAGCAAATTTAAACAACTAAATCTAAATTTTACTTTCTCCATAGAATAAATAAAGCTATATAAACCCACGGTCTTGATCCCAAGCCACCCACCTGAATTCCTCGAAGTCACCAGACTTCAACAAAAAACAAATCCCCTCGAAAAATACTCGTCCAAAGTGCGTGTAACTGAAATAACTCCTACCCAGTTCTTCACTAGAATTTAAACAAACAAAACACAAGCGGTATAGATAGATGATAGAAGAAGAATAAAAGGATTACCGGCAACATCCTGGCCATCATAACTGCCCTTATACACAGTTCCATAAGTCCCATGAGCTATAACATACTTTATATCTAATTTCCCCAATTGAATCTCCCACTCCTCTTTCTTTTCAGGCGTTTCCCTGTCTCTGGTCCAAGCTCGACTCAGGTGCTTCTCTAGCTGGATGTCCCAGTTCTTGAAATCTATCTTATCTGCTCTAAAGAACATTCCTTTATTGCTAATACTATCCACATCATTCACTTTTGAACCCAAGCTCATTCTTTCAGCATCTGTCTCATGGGTATTGAACTTTTCAGCTTTTAAAGCATCCCCAACTTCAGTCCCGTTGCTTGATCCCATGTTTATAACCCCTTTCTCTTGGTTCAGGAAGGAATTAAAAGAGTAATTGAAGCTGAAAGAAGGAAACAGAAGCCAAAAAGATAACACTTTCTGCCATCATAGAGACGAAAACCTCAAAAACCCAAGAAACAGAAAGCCATTTTTTTCCCCTTTAACTAGTTGCATTTCACAATAATGGAATTCAAAAATGAAAAAAAGGCCAAATCTTTATTTGGAACTACAAATATTAGAAGAAATATAAAGCAGCAAAGTTAGACCAATTCAAGAAAAAAAAAACAGAAAAATTTTGAGGAAAGAAGCAAAGGAGAGAGGGAGTGATGTGTGGAGGGGAGGACAGTATAACAAAAGAAAAGAGAATAAAAGGAACGTGAGATGAGATACTTAGGGGGCGAAAGAGTTGGAGCGAGAATTGTGGCCTAAAATACTTGCGTGACTGTTTCAAAAAACACAAAAACCCAATCCCACACTCACAGACATGTATCTGTGCTTCAACTCATCGTTACGCTGTTCCGTACATGTACCTTTTAATTAACGGACTTACCGGTCTCTCTTATAGATTCTTATCTTTTCCTTCTCACACTCTCTCTTATTCTTATTTGTTAGTATCTTTTTAATACCTTCTTAAGAAATATGTTAAATTCATCCTTAACCAAGGTCTCGAGTTCGAGTAGTGAGAATAGAGTCGTTTTAAACACTCGTGAGGGAGAGCTTTGTCGACCGTAAGAGTCCTTCTCGGCTTGAATCCGGACTAGTCGGTTATTCATGTGGTGCCGAATACCGAGTGGTTTAACAAAAAAAAAAAAAAAGGCAAGCTTTGGAAACTACTTCTAAATTTTATCTTGAATTCAATGGTAGATTATATTTGCATGATAAGAGATAACATTGTAGAATCTCAATAAAACTTCGCAGATACTAAAAACGGAAATATCTTCAAATTTGATGGATTCTTTTTTAAAAATAACAAATGAAATAAAAGCTAAAATGCATTTATAATATACATCGGCAATCTCAAGAGATACTCGTCTGGAAAGATTAGTCTAAAGTTGTTAGCGTCCCAACTGCTTGTACTTTTCAGAAGATTTTCAAGTTCTAGGAATTCCATGCACCTCAATGCCCACATGCGTGAAAAGGGAATTTCATAGTTCTATAACTCTATTGGATTATATTTATATTAATCATTTAATATATTAATTATTAATATTAATATAAATAACTTTATTTTATATTTAATTAATTAAAATTATGATCCTTTTCAGGAATAGTAATATAGCTAACTTGCTCCTCGTTCCTTCGCGGTTGGTACACAAACAACCCCGTCGTTCGCTGGGATGAACTTGAACAGTCCCCTTTTTCTTAGCGATAAGATGTTGCCTAGTCAAATTTCGCCTATCCACGGAATATTCATTCCTGGCATATTCTATATAGTGCAATTGAATATTATTAGGTGAAACGGCAACGGCGCTTGTCTCAATCCCATTCACACAAGGTTCCTTTTCTTCGGAAATAATTCAGGGCCGTCAACTTCAAAATCGAACGTATCTGTACGGCCAGGAGCTTTTGGGAGGTGGGCACTGGGCCACGGAAATGTTCTTTGCCAAGAAAGCATTGGCACTAACCATAATTTCTTGTCTCATCAACGTTCTTGTCCAACGCTTACTTCTCCACATTCTTATCACGGTTTACTCGAAATTACTCGATTTAATGTCAACTACTAGAAGCCTGGACCATCGAGAGGAGAAAAATTCGCACAAAATAGTAAGACAGAACTTCTACTTTTCGCATTAGAAATTCAGAAATGATGACTTATTTTTTTCCCAAAGAAATCACCAATAAGCTTATCATTGCCCAAAGACGAAAACAGGTACAAGTGGGCTATGCATTGACCAGAAATATTTTGGGAAGAAGTTTGCAAGTTATTTTCGAAGCACCGGTCAGAGGTAATCCGCTGTTGAAGATTCAACACCAGGCAACTACCCTTGTGTTCACATCTCTGACACTTGTTCAACATTTTTGCAATTACAGGCCATACCATGTAATTCTATTCACCCTGCAGGTTAAAGATCGCTTCAACAAGTTATTCCAAGGAATATGTATATAGTTTACTAAGAGCTGCATCACTAGTTCAGACATTGATTGAGAACTAAAAAACCAGCTTTGTGCAACTTTAATGAATAGAAAAACATAACCTACATCATAGAAAGTTAAAGAAAATAAAGAAACACAGAGCCAAATGAAAACAGAATCCTCATTTCAAACAAGTTCCGTGTGGCTCAGTAGACCAACTCCATCAAGTTCAGATAACTTTTGCTGATCTCCTAATCACAGAATCTGCCTGGAAGTTAGAGCAGTCTAGCAATTAGCAACTAACAAATCAGTCATGAAACTGCTCGATACCCAAGCCACCGAATGTCTAGACTAAGGTACTGTTCACGGATTTAGCAGTGTCAAAGATTACATACAGATTCACTTAAAACCACGTTTGTGACAAAGCTGTACTTTTAATCTAGGAATATCATAAAGTCATGATTGTGAATTCACAATTCTATGTATTTACTGTACAACTATCACCACAAATTATGACAACATGAAATTTATAGAAGATTATTTTTGACCTAAATGTCAAAAAGTAAGGCAAATTGAAAGGACAGCTGCCCATGCATATCTGGTAGAACACCAACGCAGAATAAGGGCATAAAACTGAGGTGAATACATGTCCTTAATCGAATAATTTAACTGACCTTCACACTGAAGAGAAGACTATGATCTGAAACTTGTTCGCCTACTGTAACTTGAAGCCCACGAACAAAGCCAGATAGTGGTGCTTTTACTACATGCTATAGAATAATGAGAAGGAATACTTAAAGAATTTAGTAACAAAAAATTGCGTTCATAATATAAACAATGCTCCCAGAAGAAGGCATACATGCAAAATTTTGTGGTAGTTACTAACCTCCATCTTCATTGCTTCTAAGACTAGTATAGGTTGCCCTTCCACAACCTTTCCTCCATCTTTGACCAGAACTTTAACTACCAAACCAGCCATTGGAGCTACCACAGAATCAGGAGAGTGAGATGCAGACTCAGAAGTGGTGCTGTGGCAGGTTTCATCATCATCTGTCAACTCAAGTCCCAATTTTTGTCTGAAATGGTGATGGTGTGAACCACGCCATACATGAATGTGCTCAGTCCCATCCTGTCGTACCAGAGGGAAAAGAAGAGAATGTGACATCAAGAGAATAGTTTAGGTGGGGAAGGTGGCTAGGGTTTGCTGAAACACTTGGTAAGACAATAAATCTTATATAAACCAAGTATGAACCAGCACTTAAAATTGAACTAGAAATATCACTGTTTTCACTGCAACCCACTCATTAAATCACAACACAGAGTAGTGGATAGAACATATAACAATATCTGCCAGAATATACAGAAAAGTGAGAAGATAGTGCAAAAAAGAGTGTATTACAAACTTCATGCACCCTGCGTGATGCAGTACAGTAAGGTACCTTTACAAAAGTAGCTACAGTAACACTCATGCGTACACCATTAGCTTCAACTATAAAATCATGGTTGTGGAGGGGAGATGCATTGACATTCAAGCCCCGCGAACTAATATCTTCCATCTGTGTATAGTCAGAACCTTGAAGAGAGGTAATTGCAAGTAGAACTTAAGCATTCAGATCTTCCATTAATGGCATATAAACTAACGTGTACCTCAATCAGATAGTTTCCATCATGCTGATAAGTAACAGAAATTGGTAAGAGCTTTGAGCTGCTGCTATTATCTTCATTCTCCCACTCAAGAACCATATTTCGCCTAGCACAATGATGGACTCTAAAAGGGGGACGAGCATACCATATGGATAATGAGCTGTTACTCCCTATACATTTGTGCAAGCATGAAAAATAATGAGGATTTCAAGAAAACTAGTCGCATTCTGTAAATAAAGAATAAGCTTATGACCTACCGCAGGAGTTCTCGTTCAAAATAGATTCTTCCTTCTTGCAAAGACAGGCTGCTGCCAAGGTGGCACTGAATTGAACATTATCAAATGCTTCCTTTTGTAGGGCTAAATTGTTGGGATTACCAAACAGGTCATCCTTGTAGTGGTCAATAAAGTGAGTCTCCACATTGCCATCTTGAAATGCCCTATGGTTGGCAAGTTTCTGGAGGAAATTAATATTAGTTGGCACACCTGCAACCTGCCAATAGAAAGTGAACAAACAATACATTGATCTTAATGGAACTCAACTATGAAACAAAGAATAAAGAAAAAGTAGGAACCAGATAATTATTGCTCAGTTTGCTAATAGGAAGAATTATTGCATAAGAATCGAATCTATATCTACAAAAATTGAAATGAGTAATATGAGACAATTATATGCATATACGATGTTCAAGAACATCCTAGAAGTCACTTGTGGATATTTACTATCTTACTGATTTTGGTAGAAAGCAATCAAAATACCAGAAATGATCAATATCAAAAAAGAAGCCAAAGTTATCAATGTTCATGCCACAGTAGATACATGATTCTCCTAAGCATGTACCTGAAACTTTGACAAGCAATCCTTCAGTTTGATTAATGCTGCAGCACGGTTTTCTCCCCAGACTACTAGTTTTGCAATCATAGGATCATAGTGCATGCTAACAGTGTCCCCCTCTTCCACTCCAGTCTCAACTCGAACTGCTAATTCAATAAAACAAAATAAGCGAAAAGAGACTAGTACATCTATGTAATACGATATGTTCTATCAACTCATTCACTCAAAACTTGCACCACCTGGTCATCTAATAACAAATGCATTTTTAAATAGTAAAAATAGCTGCAAGGATGTTAATTGGGGGTCTAATGACAAAATGATCATCCTTGCCTGCAATACTTAGAAAGCAGACTAAGCAGTGACAGCACAATCTCCATCCAGTGAAACAGAGACGGGGGTTGATAAACATTATGTACATGCAACCTGGATCTAAAACTGCTGACCTTTTGATGAGACTGTAACAGGGTGATAATGATGTAGGACTCCAGTTGCAGGGAGAAATCCTCTGGGAACATTTTCAGCATATATACGGGCTTCAAATGCATGACCTATCAGAAGAAAATAGCAGCATAAACTGAGAAATTACGTCAGAACAATGGATTAACAAGAGAATGAATGCTTACTTATTCCTTAGTAAAAATCATTTTCAATACCACATTACACCACATGCAAGCTTTAACTTTACAGATCTCTACAGTTTTTTAAGTTTTGCAAGATCATTCCCCCACCACCCCTTCCAATTAAAAAGGAAAAATTAAAAGAAAAGAATGCATCATAGATGCCAAAAAAAGAACAAAACTTATATGACTCATCAGTTATATTGTTCTTAAGCTGTTACATGTCAATTTGAACATGACTTTTATTAGGGTAAAATATTAACCTGATAGGGGAACCTGCGCTTGACTAATGGGAAGTGGTTCTCCATTTGCAACACGGATTTGCCACTCTACAAGATCTTGGCTGACAATCATCTCCGTGACAGGATGCTCAACCTACAAAAGAGTATAGGATCTCTGACACTATTTTGTTGATGTTGCAGAATCCAAGAAAACACACCTATATAGTGAAGTAGCACCTGAAGGCGAGTGTTCATCTCCATAAAATAAAATTGACCTGAAACAGTGTCAACTATGAACTCCACAGTGCCAGCATTGTGGTACCTAACTGCCTTTAAATGTGTGAGAGAAACTAGATATTAGTGAATTTTAAAAGGTATATGACAAGAATATTTAACCAAAATTTAAGAGGAACTATGCAGAAGCCTATAGCCAAACAAATGAAACTTACAAGTTGCAACTCTGAGGTCAGAGCATACCTAAGCCAAAATGGTACTGCTCGGAAAAAGGTCATTTCACTTTTGTCAAACAAAAAGATAAAGGAAACACTACTTTGATTACACGACTCCATATTCATTGCAAGGGACTAAAAATTAAACATAAAGGAGAAAAGACTTCGTGGAACAATAACTCACTAATATGAAAATTGATAATTTATATTATCCAGTCTAATCAGTCTATACAAGTGATCCATTCTTGTAAGGAAAACATGGATATGAATGTCTACTGATAATATGTTTGTTAACAACTTCAAGAAACAAGCATCACCTTGGCTGCAGATACAGCTGCCTGACCTACGTGGGAGCGGAAATCATTGGTAACATTTGGCTGCTCCAGTGAAAATAAATTACAAATCTGCCAATCTAAAACAAGAATCTAACTTAGAACCAGAGAAGAAACATTACAGCTGGAGCTTCTTCAATTATTTTCTGATGTCTTCTCTGCACGCTGCAATCTCTTTCATACAAATGCAGAACATTGCCATATTTGTCCCCAAATATCTACAAGCACGTAAAAAACTGAAGCTATCAATACCAAAAGATGATAGAGAATTAATTTTTTTCAAGTATAAACTATTAGTCAGTGACATCAGAAAAATTATTCTCATCAGTGAATTGATCTTAATTGATATATAAGTCAAGATGGACATACCTGGACTTCTATGTGTCTTGGCTGTGTGATATATTTCTCCAGCAAGATTGTATTTATGCCAAAAGAAGCAGCAGCTTCTCGTTGTGCCCCCAAGAAAGAATCAACAAATTCATCTGGACTTTTTACTATCCTCATCCCCTAAAAGTCTGAACAGTTTGAGTCATCTAGAAGAGAGTAACATTCAACTTCAAAATATTCACAGGTGAAGATCAGATCTTAAAGAAAGTTTCATTAAATTCAACATTTTTAGCTTTGTTCTCTCAGATGTTCGGCGAGGATGCACATTGGTCAAGTATAGACGCATGGGTCATAGTATCAAATTAATTTACTACAAGATATAATTTGGTTTCTTGTAATAATCAATAGTCAGTTATCTTTGCATCTTTAGACTGTTGAGAAACACAAAAATGCCCCTGTTATTTCCAACGGTTCTGCATACCTTTCCTCCTCCTCCATGGGTTGGCTTTATCAAGATAGGATATCCAATCTTCTCTGCTTCTGCCTTCATAACCTCTATATCTTGTTCTGTACCATGATATCCAGGAACTAATGGTACCCCTGCAGCGCCCATTATCCTTTTTGATGCACTAACAGAGACACAAGATATTCATTAAAAACTAAATATCTACAAACAATCAAACAGGAACTCCAATTGGTGATAAATAAAAACAGTGGAAAACAGAATTAACGGTAATATAATTCTGTATAATACATGATCAAATGTCCTCATTGAAATCCCCATGAAAGCTTAACATGACCAAATGAAAAAACAATTGAACTAACAAAGAAATGAGTATGTACCTTTTATCACCCATATCCCGGATGGCCGAAGAAGGAGGGCCAACAAAAGTGAGACCCTTATCTTCACAAAGCTCAGCAAAAGCAGCACTCTCTGATAAAAATCCATAACCAGGGTGGATGGCCTAATAAATCAAAGCAAATATCCACTCTGAAAACCATGTCCTTTGATGTTCATTAAATAATAGGCAATCAACTATCTATCACTATCATCTAAATTCTAAAGCATCCAACTGATATTGGTAACAGTAATAGTCATTACAAGTAGTGCACCCAAATTAGTAGCTAAACAAAGTTTCTGCTGGTTAACCTGTGCACCAGTACGAATCGCAGCCTCAACAATCGACGACGCATTCAAATAACTCAACCTCGCAGGAGGAGGACCAATAAAAACAGCCTCATCAGCGGATTTCACGTGGAGCGAGTCCTTGTCGGCGTCGCTATAAACGGCCACCGTACGAATTCCTAGTCGCTTGGCAGTCCTCATGATCCTACAAGCAATTTCGCCTCTGTTAGCGATCAAAATCTTCTCTATTGGCTGCAACGTCCTCTTGTCGCTATGAGAAGATGACTCCGTCGAGAAGAGTCTGGAGAAGTTAAGGACCAGTCCGCGGAGGAGCTTGCGACGGAGAATTGCCGCCATTAAGGCCATGTTTCAAATGATTTGAATTAGCTAGACAGTAGATGAAGAAGAGAAGAAGGAGAAATGGGTAGGGTGCGTATGGTCATTTGGCAGCGGTCGTTTGGGGGACTAGTTGGTTCTGTGGATATTAGATCTGATGTGGTGCTGATTAATACATTATCCAGATCTGGAATATTTTATTTATTTACATTTGTTAGAGCTTTTTTATATAAATATCACATCTATTCCATTGTTTTAGTATACCGATAATCATTTCAGAGGATTGCTATTGGTTCGACTCAACTAATGTTAGCAAACAAAGCTTGTACACGTATCTCGTATGAGATATGCACGTGTAGGATGTAGATTGATACTATTTGACTAAAAACCACACCAATGTTTTTATGTGCTTCCATTAATTTTACTAAATCGCGAACATATTTTGATTAATTGCAAGTATACAAAAAGGATATGGAGTTGGTTGCAATTCACCAATAGATACATCGGAAGAAACGATTAACTCATACGAATTACAAAGTACTTAAGATTAGTTGGCTTTTATGACTTACCATATCTGGAAAGAATGTAATTATAGAGTTTTTAGACAACAAAGCAAAAGTGAAGAGCTAATGTTTCAGGAGATTACCCAACAAATTCGTCTAATCTTGTTAGCTAGAGGTATAGCTGATAACCTTACAACAATTATGAAGCGGAGATAGGTACTAGATTAGATCTCATAGGATGAGATTGGAAATCAAGAACGTTTCTTTTGTAACTAATCTTTTGTATTATACTAGCACTTTTAGGGTGCTATAGTTTGTATATAATATCTTATTAATAATAACCTTTACTTTTTTTAAAAATAATTTTTGCATGGTAATCCCCATTCAACACCCTAGCTTCTTCTCTTTGAGCTTCTTCTAATCATCTTCTTGCTCATTTTACTTTTTTTGGTAGCATAAATTTAGGGATGTCAATTTTGGCCCGCTGACCTAGCCCGACCTGATTTTGGCCCAGTTGACTAGGCCACGGGACCGTAACTACATATATTTTGCATCTCACTCCCTCAACTTCTCTCTTTCCCTTTTTGAACTCTATTAAGGTTCTTCTTTCCTTTATCTTTCTCTTTCTATTTTTGACAAGATGTCAATAAGGTTTGAAACCTTCTTGCTGTTCCCTAGAACTTCTCTCATCCCAAATCTTCCCCTTTAAGGCTCCTTCTCACCTACTCCTTCACCCGACAGTGCCACTCCTTAATTTGATCCCCACTCATCTCAGTTGAGCTCCTCAGCTTTTGTCCCCTAAACATTCTTAGCTACAAGTTGTAAGGGATTCAAGTTCAGGATATAAACCATTCTACTCAACTCTTGAACAACGTTATGGGTACCATTTCGTACCACCTAGAGAGCATTACCAAAAACGTTGATATCATACCAGTTACAAATACCAGTCGATACCGCGTGGTATTGGTTGGTACCGAGTGATACTGGCTACCCAAAATATCAAAAAAATTTGGGACTAAATAACACTTTTAAAATTTTATGGACCAAATTGAGAAAAAAAAAACTAAAGACATCAAACCTGCGTTCACTCTCCTTCACTTCAATAACAAAACCCACTCACTATTTTCACGCGGCCACCATCCCTCTCAGTCACCTGCGCACACCCGTCTTGCTAGGATTGTGGTCACTGTCTTCACACTTCCTCTACCGTGGGACTGTCTTCGCTACCTCCACCTCACTGGGATTGAGAACTACTCACTATCATCAACCTGACCTAACTCGACTCGATCTTACCTATGACTCTTATTAACTTGGCTGTAATTTGTTTGATAATTTTTGTGTTATAGGTTGCCTATTTCTGTTCTGGATTGCAATTGCATTGTGTTTTGGTTGTTTCATGTATATATTGTGAATAATTTATAAAATATGCATTAGGCAATTTGGGCTTGGAAGTTGGAGTTGGTTGTGTGAATTATGTATAGTTTAATAACATTTAAGTATTGTTAATTCATAAAGCAATGTTATAACATTGCTCTTGATAAGCTTGAGGATCATTAAATATTAGCATTTAACACGTTGGAACACAAAACTTCCAATACAAAAGAGTATTATACCATTTGTGTGTATAAAACAAGCAATTAAAAGGTAAGGGACTCACCAAATTAAAGAAGCATTTAGCTAGGATCAAAGGTGAAGTAGAGCCTTGTAAAAAATTGAGTCACAATGTGAAATGAAAAATGAAGACTTTACTTAAAGAGTATCAACTTGAAAAAGATATAAGACACTATGAAATTGGTTGTGGATGTTCTTTTTCCAATGGTAAGGATGATGGTGACATGTTGAAGGTGGTGATATTACTACTCAATAAGAAGAGAATGTTGCATCCAATGTAAGGAAATGAAGAAGAAATGTGTCTAAATTTTTTACCACAAACAACTCCTGGAGCTTAACCTTCAATCCATAATACCTTACAATCTAAAGAAGTGTCTCAGAATGTAGACATAATAATGGCTAGATGGTGGTATGATTTGGGTGTATCATTCAATGCCACCCAGTCTTATCACCACTAACCTGTGGTGGATATTATTACCTCTCACGATCTATGATATAAGTCTCCATTACTTGATGACTATAGAGGTAAACTTCTGAGCAACTTTATTTATGAAATAAAGAATTATTTGGATGAAAGAAGAATTATTTGGACAATTATAAAGGTTCAATCATGAGTGATGCTTGGATAAATAGAATAAATGAACCCATTATCAATTTCTTATTTTATTTTGCTAAGGGGAATATGTTTTTGAAGTCAATTGATGAATCTAACCTTATTACAAATGTTGATACCATTTTTTCAGATATTTGATGAAATCAGAAAACATTGTTTAGTTCATTACTAATAATGATTATGCTTATAAAGTTACTGGAAAAAAAATGCAAAGCAAATATAATTCTTTTTATTGAACTTATTGTATTGCACATTGCATTTACTTGGTGTTGAAAAATGTAGGAGATGTTAGATATTTTCCTATCACTGATGAGGCTATGCAAAAAGCAAAGAAAGTGACCAAGTTTATCCATTATCATGCATGGGTACTAAATTTGATGAGGAAAGATTTCACCAATAGTAGGAATTTGTGTCATCTTACTATAATAAGGTTTGTGACTAATTTCTTTTCACTTTATCATTTTTTTCATATAAAAGGAGTTAAGGCAAATTTTACAAGTGATAAGTGGGTCGCATCATAGTATGCCAGGTCTAATGTTGGAGTTGAGGTCTCTAAAATTATAATTGAAGATCATGAATTTTGGTCTCAATGTTAATTTTTAATTCGAATTTGTAAGCCTTTAATAAGAGTACTTTGTCTAGCTGATAGTGATAAGAAGACAACAATGAGTTTTTTTATAATGTCATGAAGAGGGCAAAAGAAGCAATCAAGGCCAATTTGAAAAATAGGTCTTCTTTGTACAAACCTTTTTTTGTAGTCATCAATGAGCGATGAAACACAACTTTACTCTTTATTGTTTACAGTTAGGGTATTTTTGAATCTTAGTGTCTATTTTAGATCAAATTTTGCAAACAAATTTGAAGTTAATATGAGATTGCCATTACCTATTACAAAATTGTTACTCATGAGATGATGCAAAATCTCCCAAGCTCACAAATGGAGGTTTATAAGGATGCTTAGTGATTTTGAGATGCCATTGTTATTCATCAAAGAGACAAGCTTAATCCAGGTATATATTTTTTCACCTTTGAAACTTTTTGGAAACTAATAATTATTTTATTTTATTTATAATATTATTTTTTTGGTCTTATAGTTGCTTAGTGGGACCAATTCGGGTGTGGTGTTCTAGAATTGCAAAGATTTGCAATTCAAATTATGAGTTGATGTATGAGTATAATAAGGTGTGAAATGAATTGGAGTACATTGGAATTCATCCGTTATAAGAAAAGGAATAGATTGAAACATAAAAGATTGAACGATTTGGTCCTTATTTGAGGAGTCTAACTCATTTTCCCTAATAAATGTCAAAGAAATTAAATAGAACTTGGCAGGTTTAAGGAGTCTAGCTCATTTATTTTTTCAAGACTTTGAAATTTAATAACCATAGATTTTCTAACTTGTGCTTGTTTTATACAAGGTTTCTATATCCATACTAATCTCTTCTAGCCTTAAAGCTCAAGGATATGAGTATTATCCCTTATATCAAGGCGTTAGAGGAGCTTCTCCTATTTTATGCTAGAGAAATGAACCTTTTCTTGGGCTTGAGGCCTTTAAGCCAACAATTTTTCTAAGGATGATAGGAAAGTCTAGGCCTAGCTTAAATCAATTCGACTAGACTTGAGTTGACTGAGTGTCGAACTAAGCTTGAACCTTTTTTAGAAAAATTAGGCTTTAGATAAGATTTAGGCTCAGACTCTATGACCAAACTAGCCCACAGCTTAAAGCTCGAATCCCAGTTATATATGAAATAATGTCATTTTATTTAAAATAAAATGACAACAAGTACTTAATATAAAGATGGACATTTAGGATGAGGAGTCTAAAACTCGATTAGGTCGAGTTAGGCCCAAAAGCATAACTCTTTTGAAGATCTATATTGAGCTCGAGGTCTATATGCTTTATTTATATGATCACCTTCTTTTTCCTTGTCATCTCACTTTCAATGTGGTAATTGGGAACCAAATGCCTTATTGGTACAATCATATTCCTCCTTAATGTCTTTTAAGTGTTGAATAAATAAAGCATTTGATTCGTAATTCCCACATCAAAAGTGAGAAGATAAGGAGGGGAAAGATGATTGTATAAATAAACCATCTGGGCCTCTGACTTAAACATAAACCTTTAAAAGAGATAGGCTTTTAAGCCTAACTCAGCCTAATTTGGATTTGGACCACTTAATAGATTTCCAAAGGGTCAAAATTTTGTACCGAACTTGGCCTTATTGAACTTGATCAAGTTTAATCAAGCTTTAGACAATTTAAATCTTAATCGAGCTTGGGTCAAACAACTTAGACTTGATTGGGCTTTAGACTAGGATTGGGTTTAAAAGAATTTTAGGATGACCTATTGTCATCCCTAGTTTTTTCTTAATCCAAAGAGCAGAAGAGACCCAAACTTGAGGCATTTAGGCTTACAAATATTTAATTTATCATAAGGAGCTAAAGGGACTTCTCCTAAACTTGAGGTCTTTAGGTTTACAGATCTTTATTTACAATAAAAAGATACTTTATTTTTTTTAGACTTAGGCTTTTAGACTTGTATATTTTTCTTAAGCCAAAGAGTTGAAAATACATCTCAGGGGCTTAAGGACTTCACATTTATAGGTTTTTATTGAGCTAGAGAGTTAAGGAGACTTATCCTAGACTTAAGATCTCTGGACCTGTAGATTTTTGTTTTATGTCAAAGAGCTAAAGAGACTTCTTATAAATATGACGATTGTTTTTCTTTGATTTAATGAGTTGAAATGACTTCTCCTAGACCTTAGGCCTTTAAGACTTAAAGGTTTTTTTTAATTAATGTATGGATTTCATTTGAATGACAATGACAAGTATTATATTGACAATTATACATTGTATATATAAGTTCTCTTAAAACTTGGCAATACTTCCTTAGATGTGTTTCATTCTAGATAGGAGGCACTTCTAAGCCATGAAGCCTCTAGAGCTTATAACTTTTAGGTTAGGCCTTCTTACATCTTTTATTTGGTATAACCTTAAGCACTTTAAATATAACTTGCTTTTAGAATTATTCTTTGTGAGAATTCTGATTTTTTGTAAGACTAAGTCCCCATTTACAGAGATTTTGATGTCTTGTATTGATTTAGTTGCCTGACTCTTTATTGGTACGTTTCATTTTTATACATGTGACATCCATTTGCCTTTTAATTTGGTCGAGTTTAAAAGATCATAATTCCTTTGAGTGTTATATGCATGTATCCTTAGACTTGGTAATCTTAGCTTCGTAGGAATCAAGGCTTTAACTCTAAAGACAAGGATGAAGGTTTCTATAATAGGCATTCTTAATGTTGTTTAATATGCCCATAGTTTTTTTATTGTTCTCTTCAATCTAAAGGCTTTTAGCATTCTCGACTTTGGCTTTTAGACCTTATAATAATATTGTATTTAAGACTCCAAATAATCCATTAGTCTGTAAGTATGCAACAAATATGAAACATTACTCAATTTCTAACTCTTCCTAAAAATACTTAAATTCCCTATTATCAAACTAGGTCCTATTATCCATAATTATTACTAATGAGACTTTACACATGTATATAAAATTTTCTTTAAGAAATCTTCAATTTTATTCTCTGTCACACTAGTTGAGGGTTTTGTCTCAACCCACTTCATTAAATAATCAACCAAAATAAGGAGAAAGGGATGACATTTGATACCACATTATAGTTGACTGCATAATTGATGTAAATTTGATTACCTGTGTCATGTATCTCATTTCCTTATAAACTCTTAAGTTTCCTTTCAAATTATACGTCAGATGTATCCCTCCCTTAAAAAATCCTATGTTAAGGACAAGCCTTCCTGATGGGTTACACACCCCTTTGTGAATCTTAGTGAGCATATATTTTATTTGATCTTTAGGGATACATCATTTATGTAATAGAGTGAATGACCTGGGCTATGAGCTATTTTGCCTTAATTTTATTAGCTAATAGCTTTCCTTAAAAAGCATTTTTGGATTAGATATGTCCAATTTTCTTTATCTTGTGCTATAATAGCTGCCTAATTGGCATACGCTTTTATTGGCTTTAACTACTCTTTGTAAAAGATTCCTCAATAGATGACTCCATTATTGAATCTTATTTTTCAATTTTTAATAGGAAATCAACCTTGTGGTTTTGTACTATTATTATTGACTCAATGCTTATATACATGTTTTCTTTATCTACCTAAACTTATCCTTATCCTGTTCTAGCTTGTCTTATTTTACCTCTTAGGTGTCGTTAAGTTTGTTTAATATCAATTATAAGTTTGATGTGATAGTTATGAGTCTGATTTAAAGTTTATTAATCAACTTTAACCCAAATAACAACACTTTATATTATACCTTGTTATTGGATATTTTAAATTGGTGTTGTACTATATATGTATATTTATTCTTGTTAACCCTTCCAAATATATCTCTGTCTTACTACCTTTTCCTATGGTTACACCTTCTATGCACATTTTTTGTGGAAGGTATTTAGAGTTAGGTATAAGACTATTATAAACCTTATTATATACTTCCAAGGGTGTTGACATTTCAAATATGAAATTTGATATAAGTTATGATTTTAAGGAACTTCTTGAGGTTATAACTCAATCGAACATTGCATAATTTTTCCTGATACATTTAGTTTGTGAAGCACTTACCTTAATGGAAGATTAGTATACAAGTTGATGTTGTGAGCTTGAAAGTAGGACCTTAAATTTCTTATGTTAATAAGTATTATGTAAGCATCTTTTTCCTTCCTTAAGTAATTTACCTGTGGCCCTCATAATATCTTGTTTATATAATATTTAGTTTTTGGGTGTTGTGTTCTTTCTTGATCAAGACAAAGTTGAGGGTCACATCTAAAATAATAATGTAGAGATATAGTGGTTATCTATGTAGGTTGATAATAATGAGGGACTCTTAAAGTAACCCTTCAATTGTTTGAAAAGGCATCTTTACATTCTTTTGTTCACTTAAACTCCTTATGCTTTTACAACATTTTGAAGAATTGCAAGTATTGCTTGATAAATATTAAAAGAAACCTTGATAAGCTTGCTACTTTGCTTATTAACCTTTGTACTTCTTTTAGATATTTAAGATCCTTCATGTATAAGATGACCTTGTTTTTTTATGGATTAATCTATATCCCTCTATAGATGATTATAAATCCAAAGAACTTGCTTGAGCTACACTATTCAACTTTAGGCTTTTATTTCATATTATATTTTTGCTAGATAAGTATTCTTCCATGTCTACAACATGGTTTACTTCAACCTTCATTTTAATAATCATGTATCTCCATATAGGCTTTCATGTTCCTCATTAGGATTTGTAAAATACCTAGCTCAATAACCTTTGATATTTTACCCTCATATTTTTTATGCTAAAAGGCATGAATTTATAATATAGATGCCCTTATGCGTGATAAAGGATATTTTTTTTACTCTCCTACCTTGTTCATCTTGATTGGTTTATAGCTTAAGTAGGCATTAATAAAGCTTAAATTTTTACAGCTTAAACTGGCTCCACTAATTGATCTAATAAAGCTTAAATTTTTATGGCTTAAAGTGTCTTCACTAATTGATCTATCTTTAACAAAGGATAAATATCTTTTAAGTGTGCTATGTTCACATATGTAAAGTCTACATACATTTTCCTCTTTATGTTTGCTTTATTGATCATAACCATATTAGTGAGCCATTTAGAGTGGTCTTTGACAAAGTATGTGTATGAGATTTTGATCACCTCTTTTTCTATGACTTGGTATATTTCTATTGTGCAATTTTTTCCTTTTTGTTTTATTAACCTAAAGAGGAGGTCTACATTTAACTTATGAGAAATTCTTCCTGCTCACGCTAGATATATAGAAGTGACTATGAAAAAATATCCAAGTATTAGAGCAATAACTATTTCATGTTTTTTTGGTAGTTTCTTCCATCACTGGAATCTTCAGGTCTATTTATTATAACCTACTTAATTTCTTCTCCTATCCCACTCCTAATTTCTTTTGTTAGTTCTCCAATTTTCAATTCTTTATCATTCATTGTTTAAGCAACTTTTATTTCCTTTTATGGTTGTTAAGTAATATTGTCTTACCATCCTTTGGTATTTATGCACTTCTCCTGCTGCACTTAGGATTGTGTACTTGATTATAATTTGATAGGATAATAGGTTTGCTTATGTCATGCATATGGATTGTCTATCTGTTGGCCCCCGAAATTCTTCTTGATGAATTAAGCATGATTTCGATTTATTTTTGGAAGTTTTGAAGTATAAATTGTTTGGTTGGATTTTGATTAAGCATGATTGAAATAAATTATGAAGTTTTGATGGAATAAATTTTGGGAGTTAACTATTATGTTAGTAGGATTGATTTCATGGATTAAATTTAAGTGATCATGTTATAAGAATGAATAAGGGCAAATTGGGCATGACACTTAAGAGTATAAGGGTATAAGGCTTTTTATGGAGGGCAAAGTGGTCTTTTAATGATTAGTAAGAGTATAAATTAGAATAAGAAAAGAAAAAGAAGGGAGAAAAGAAGAGAAGCATCGTCGAAGAAGAGAAGAGAAAAGAAGAAGAAGAAAAATAGGGTTTTGAGATTCTTGGCATTTTTGAAGGCTTTGAAGCATCAAGCAAGTAAGTATGAGTTGTTTCTATCTTGTTTTGGTTGGATGAAACCTAAGTATGGCTTAGTTTGTGTGAGAAGTTGTTGATCGATGGTTAGGTTTTTAGGGTTTTAGATGACGTTGTGTTTTGTGAGTGTTTTTGGGTTTTAATGAGTTTATAAATGAAGTATAAGAGATGATTTAAGGTTAAGGTAGGTTAAATATGAAAGATGGGAAGTGTATGGGTGAAAGATGTGAAGAAAACATGTTTTCGGAAGTTTTTGGGTTTGTACGTCGCGACCTACGGTTGCAGACGTCGCGACGTACAACAATTTTCTCGTCGCGATGTGCCAGCTCCTCGTCGCGACGTACAACCATTTTCCAGCACTGACATACTTTAGTATTTTGGGCATAACTTTTGCTACAGATGTCCGATTGAGATGATTTTTGATTCGTTTTATAACTAGAGACATAGGGCTACAAGTTTTATGGAGGAAAGAAGTCCCAATTCGGTTTCTAAGAATTTCAAAATTTGGTTGGAAGTTGAGCATAGAATTATTGTTTCAGCAAAAGCTATAGTTCAAGTTGTTTTAGTATAACTTCCCAATTTCCACACCAAATTGAATGGAATTTTGGTTGTTGCTTAAGGAAATCAAGTGAGGCAAGTGGGGCAAGAGGAGCAAGAGGAAGGACACAATTAAACAAGTAGCAAGCAAGGATTTTCAAGGTGGGTACACGTTTATAATAGAATAAATAAGCCACTCATTGTTTTCTTCAAATCAAGAAAGATTTAATGATTTAAATTGCATCATCAATGTGTCTTAT
>JANKOE010000004.1:22748565-22771695 GCA_026284465.1 Erythroxylum citrifolium
ATCTGCATTTATGTATAAGTGAAATTAGGAATTCTCCACTTAAATGTGGAATGCCGGACTAAGGTCCGAGAATATGAAAAAGTGATCGAATGGGATAGGTAAGTGTGTGTGACGCATTTCATTGCATGAAACATACTGGTAGTTGTGACCAGGGGAGCCAATGATCAGAGCTTAAAGCTCAACGAGTGAAAAAGAGTCTCGAGCTCGAAGGAAAGTAGTGCATACTCAGAGGGCTCTCCTACTCCTAAGATGCGTGGAAAGTAGTGCATACCCAGAGGGCTCTCCTACCCCTAAGACGCGTTTAACGCTTAGTGAGCCCTTTATGGGACAGTTATCAATGAGCCCTGTATGGGACAGTTTAGGCTCCCGGTCACTACAAAATAACAAATCGAAAGAGAGTCTTATGTGCACCAAAGATGCTTGATATGAATTAGTACAACGGATTGAATGATTTCTGAATATATTATGTGTTGAATGTGATTTGTAGAATGCCTGATCAAGTGTATCTGATTCATTATGATTGTTAATGAGATAATGTGAATTAGGTGATTTGTATATGTTAGCTGTCGAGTGCGCCATCAATGATGGTCACTCACTGAGTTCGCAAAACTCACCCAAAAATTGCAAATATTTTTCAGGACTCAGAAGAATACCCCGTTAGGCTAACGAGAGTATGTCTACAGCAGTCAAATGAAGAATAGAGGTCGGGATCAATACACGTCTGCATTAATACCTTCCTACTGTTATACAATTATGTATTCCGCAATTTCTGGAAAATGGTGTTTTGTAGATATAGTGGGCCCCAAACAGGCTATGAAATTCTATTGATTGTAATGTATTCACTGAAATGTTTATAAATAAAATTGATTGAATGTATTGTTGTGACTGAAAATGTTTACAAATGGAAGTAGGTTTTTGGTTTCTGAGCTTTTGAGTGTTAAAAAAAAAAGGGTTTATACTGAGTTTACTGAGTGATGTAGCACGCTACCCTCGCGGGGCACGGACTCAGATATCACTACCGATGTCGGGTTCGGGTCATGCGGGAGTGGGGTGTTACAATTTATATGTAAAATATTTAAAAATTATTTTTATTTCATATTAATTGTCATTATTATTTATTATTAAGATTTTTAAAAGCATGGTTGATGTAAACAGTAAACTAGTAAAGTATACAGTACTGTATAATATACTAATATAGACTATTTTGCAATTTTAAAAAATTTTAGGGACTATTTCATAAATTTAAAAAATTCCCCGAAACGGTACCCGGTACTGACCGGTACCGATACAGTTCTATTCCAAAGCTCAATCCGGTACCGAGCCCGATACGGTATTCATAACATTGATTATATTTATACCTTTTCACAAGATTTTGGACTCCGATTGATTGGACCAAGTTCTTAAAATAACTGAAAGTGTTTGAACATTTGATCAAATCATGCTTACTTTCTCGCAAACAAACATTAATCTAAATGCAAATGTCAATTTGTTTTCTATTCTCCTATTGTACCCGCAATGGACAAAAGAATGCCTGACACTTCCATGTTTCATAGAACTTATTAATTTATTAGGTATAGTTCATGACGTTGGGAAAACGGCTCGTACTAAAAGGAGTTCCATTTTACATGCAGCTCTCAACAATTTTTTTATATGTAATTGGAGTTTAATTTAGTTGGAGTTAAAGTCTTAAGTTAATTCCATTTTGATCACTTACTAAGATTGTAATAGATTGGGTCGGGCTCAAGTCTAATCTCTGTAGCCCGACCATATTTTTAATATTGACTGAATTGAATTTGACCGCAAAAATACTTAGCTAACATGATGATGATATTTGTCGTAACATTATAATGATTTGAAATTTGAACAATTATAATGTTTTCTTTTCAAAAAAAACAATTATAATGTTTTAATAATATCTATTCATCATTTTAATGCGTTTTAAACACAAATACAAATTAAATAATTTGTAATAATTAACGTATATATTTGATATCACTTTTATTTTATGTTGCCATTTTCAGAATTTATTTTTAAATAAAAGCAAAAATATATTTAGTTATTAATATTAATATAATTTTATTTTTAATAATAATTATTATTATATATTAGGTAAAATTTGAAAATAAATTATTATTTTCTAATAATATAACAAACTTTTCTTCACGTTCTTATCTGAGAAGTTATTAATGAACCATACGGATCAATTATAACACCGTCAATCCGGTTTCACCGTTTAATTTACACGCCCAAGACATGTCATGATTAGTGCCATCTTCTTAGTTCGCTTCTCTCTCATTTTAAAAGAGAAGCTTCCGAAGTCGGTACATCATATTGCTACGACTAAATATCACTTGCCATGCCATTAAAGAGAATCTTTGTCTTTTACTAAAATACCCCTACTCGATACCCTCTCCATTTTCCACTTTCCTAATCATTACTCAATCCAAGCTTACAACGACCTGCCCTACTCGAAAAGACCGGTACACAAGGAGCAAATGGCGTTTCTTCCTTTTCTGTTAACTTGGACTTAACGGCTAGAACCGGAGATGAACGCGCATTAACTCGGTTCTTAGTGCCAACATGAATGAGTTAAATCTGCCGTAATCGTTCGGAAATTTTACATCGGACAAGTATAACAATATTTAATAATTTATAATAATATGTAAATTCTTTTTTTTTGAGCTAACTTTTGAGGATGAATTAAACAATTTTAACATGGTATCAAAGTTTATTTGTTTCAATAGTTTGGGACGGTGCTCAGTTATATCTCTTTGTTCAATGTGTCCATTAAATGTCCAATCATACTTTGAACTGAGAGAGTGTGTCAAAAATTTCTTATTGAACAATTATAAAGATATTAAAAATGTATAATAATATACGAATCTTCTACTCTTGAACCAATTTTTAAGGGACGATAATTCTAACGTAATTAAGAATCCTCCAATCAAATGCCTTTAATTTAATAAGGATAAAAGAGAACAGGAAAGGAGAAAACAATAACTGTCACATCACATTAGTGTTCTTTCCTGGTATTTTTAACAATTTCTCCTCTACTTTTGCCCTTTTCACAGCCTTCGTTGGGTATGCTTTCCCTGTCAGCAAACATTACCCAACAAACAAACATGCAACGTTCAGACAGAGAACGAACACGCGCATTCGCGAATGTCTGGAAAAGCATGGGTTGAAACTCGAGAACACAACTGAAAGCTGCAACACTTGTTCTTTTTTTCTTTCCGGCGACTGTTGATCGGAAAAGGACTTGGAGCTGCGTGTTCGATCTCTTCTGGTAAGATTCTTATTTTTGGTCAAATTCTTGTTAATTACCATCTACAAAGCCGCGTGTTTCTGCTCCTGTCGTGGGTCGGTTTTGGTGTTCTATTCTATTTTTCTTCTAACTTCTCACTTTCTCCTTCGTTTGTTTTTACTTTCCTTGTGAGATTTTCAAGGACTCATTCCTTGAAGTATTGCACTTTAAGTTCACGTTATTGTATGATTTGATAACTCTGATCATGCAGCCACTTGTTTTACTGCCTGTACTTTGATGTTTTTTTATAAAATTAGGTTTCTAACTTTGCATCCTTTTTCTTTTCAGTTTTAATGGTGCTTCACGGATCAGGTTTGTGGTACAAGTGTTGGAGATGGCAGTTGCTCTCTTTTAATTATAACTTCTGCTGTTTCATCCCGAAGATAATTTATGGAGTGTTTTGTTCATGGAACTAATTGTTCCCTGACACAAAAGAGGGGTTTGGAGCTTAATGTTTTGCCATCTTGAACGCTTGTCTAGGTCTTCATCGCATACTCTGGTTTGATCTGTCATTATTCAAAAGGACTTCAATGACAGTGCTATTGGATTGAGCCATGGGGACCATCTCTGACGCAGATTCTAAGCGCATGTACTCCTGGTGGTGGGACAGTCACATCAGCCCCAAAAACTCCAAATGGCTTCTGCAAAATCTCACCGGTATTGTTCTGTGCTTGTTTTAGATATTGGTCTTTTATTTCTACTTATTTCATCCCAGTTATGTTGAGATAATTAAAACATAATTCCGCTTATTTGAACTCTGTGGAAGCGTTCTTGTGAGACATGTACCAGTCAAATCTTGACTTGAGTTGCCATGGAAGACACTCTTGTGATCGAGAAGATCAATGATGATGTAGAACCTCACTTATGTTAAAAAGTTTTAATTGCTAATTCTAGAGCGTGAACTAATTTTACAGATTGTCACATAGTGGTTTGGTATTAACCTCCAGAATGCTGGGATAACAGTTTCATAAAAGTCATGTTCAATGTTAAAGTAGAACTTATTCTCTTCCTCTCTCCCTTTTTTTTCCCTATATTAATACTTAAACTTTGTCCTTTATTCTATTTTGGTGGAGCAGATATGGATGTCAAAGTGAAACAAATGATAAAACTCATTGAAGAAGATGCAGATTCGTTTGCAAGGAGAGCAGAGATGTATTATAAAAAGCGTCCAGAACTGATGAAATTGGTTGAAGAGTTCTACAGAGCTTACCGTGCCTTGGCTGAAAGATACGATCATGCAACTGGGGTACTACGACAGGCGCATCGAACAATGGCAGAATCATTTCCCAACCAAATTCCATTTGTTCTTAACGATGATTCAATTACAGGTTCCATGGCAGATGGCGATCCCCATACACCTGACATATCATCAAAACGGGCTTTTGATGAACCTGATGAGTTACAATACGGTGCTTCGGGGTTGTCACAATCAATTATCCATACTGTCAAGATGGCTGGTGCTTTTACCGAAGAATCAGATACTGGTACTGGAAGAATGGTAAGACTGTTCAATGACAGTTATGGGTCAGGACAAGGTGTGTACCATGCAAAGTTTGCTGAAGGAAGAGCAAGAAAACACCTCAACTTTTGCGATGCAGACGAGGGCAGCCATGATCTCAAGGCTCAATTTCCATTTAATTCTGAACGAGTGGGAAAAGCGGAGCTAGAAATTGTAAATTTGAAGAATGCTCTTGCTAAATTAGAAGCCGAAAAGGACGCTGGTCTAATTCAGTATCATCAATGTTTGGATAGATTGTCTAAACTGGAGTCACAAGTGTCTCACGCAAAAGATTTCTCCATGGGGCTTAACGATCGGGCTAGCAATGCAGAATTAGAAGTACAAACTTTGAAGGAAGCCCTTGCCAAAATCGAGGCTGAAAGGGAAGCTAGTTTTATCCAATACCAGCAGCGTTTGGAAAAAATATCAAGTCTTCAGAATAGCATCTCCCTTGCCCACAAGGATGCAGGGGAACTTAATGAGCGAACAATTAAGGGTGAAATTGAAACACAAGCACTAAAGAAAGACCTAAACAGATTAGAAGCTGAAAAAGATGCTGCTCTTCTACAGCGCGAGGAATGTTTGGATAAGATATCTGATCTAGAGGGAAAGTTGCGGCTTGCAGAGGAAGAGGCTAAGAGGGCTTATGATCACGCTGAAGTGGCTGAAAGGGAATTTGAAAAGCTAAAGCAAGCGCTAGCCGAGCTTACAAATGAGAAAGAAGCTGCTGTTGCTCAATACCAGCAGTACCTGGAAAGAATTTCAGTTCTGGAACATAAACTTACTTGTGCTGAGGAGGAGGCCCAAAGGCTCAAGTCTGAGATAGATGATGGCGTTGCAAAGTTCAAGGGTTCTGAAGAAAGATGTCTTTTGATGGAGAGGTCAAATCAGACTATGCAGTTAGAGTTGGAATCTATGTCTCAAAAAGTGGCAGCTCAAAGTGAGGAACTTGCTGAGAAGCAGAAGGACATGGGAAGACTTTGGGCTTGCATACAAGAAGAGCATTTGCATTTTATGGAGGCTGAGACTGCTTTTCAAACTCTGCAACATTTGCATTCCCAGTCTCAGGAAGAATTGAGATCTATGGTTGCAGAGCTTCAGAATAGGTCTCAAAATTTTGAAAGCCTGGAAACTCGTAATCAGATTCTACAAAATGAAGTGGAGCAGGTCAAGGCCGATAACAAAGGGCTTAGTGAAGTCAACTTATCTTCGGCTTTGACAATACAAAATTTGCAAGATGAGATATCAAGCCTGCGGGAGACAATAGTAAACTGGGTGGACCAAAGGAGTGCTTGTCAACAAGAAATATACTGTCTACAGGAGGAAATAAATGACCTTAAAAAGAAACACCAGGCTGTAGTGGATCAGGTGGAATCAATTGGCTACAGTCCAGAGAACTTTGGTTCTTCTGTGAAGAATTTGCAAGAGGAGAACACAAAGTTAAAGGAGGATTGTGAAAAAGAGAGAAATAAAAATGAAAAACTCATAGAGAAGTTGGAGATCATGGAGAAACTTATCAGTAAAAAAGCAGTTCTGGAGAATTCCTTGTCAGATCTAAATGTCGAGCTAGAGGAGCTCAGACAAAAGCTAACAAGTTTGGAAGAATGCTATCAAATTGTCCTGGCAGATAAAACAGTTCTTCTTTCTGAGAACACTACACTGTTCTCCAAGTTACAGATTGCAACTGATCATTTGGAGAAACTCACTAAGAAGAACCTTGTTCTGGAGAATTCCCTACTTGATGTAAATGCTAAGCTTGAAGGCTCACAATTGAAATTAAAGAGATTAGAAGAATCGTACCTAGTGATGGAGAATGATAAGTCAGACCTGGTTATTGCAAAAGGAAGTTTGATTTCTGAATTGGATGCTACTAAGAATAGAATGGAAGAATTGGAGAAAAATTTCAGAGAGTTAACAGATAATTACTTCAGTCTGGAAAAAGAGAAGGGTCCAACACTTGAGGAAGTAAGAGAGCTAGAGGTTTCTCTAGATGGCCAGAAAAAAGAGTATGCTAATCTTGCCCAGCTGAGTGAGTCCCAATTCGCTAGCATGTCATCAAAGATCTGCTTGCTAGAAGAAGAAGTTCATCACAGAATGAAAGAATATGAAGAGGAAATGGACACAGGCGTTAATTCTGAGATAGAGATTTTCATCTTACAAAGGTGGGTACAGGATCTGGAAGACAAGAACATTTCCATTTTGCTCAAGTATCAGAAACTGCTTGAAGAATCTAACCTCGCAGAAAAACAAATTTCTGAACTAAAATCTGAGAAAATAACCCAAAAAGGCATAGTGAAAAACTTGTTTGACCAAATGAAAACAGTGAGGATGGGACTTTACCGATTGCTGATGACTCTTGAACCTGGTGCAAATCATTGGTATGAAGATAAGGCTGAGCAAGACCTTCTGAACTATGTACTTGACAAGATTGAAGAAACAGAAGTGCTGCTTTTCAAAAATCAGCAGCTGGCAATTGAGAATTCTGTTTTTGTTTCACTACTTGGGGAACTCCAAATAGAGGTACGTAGTCTTGTCGCAGATAAAGACACTCTAGATCAGGAGCTGAGGACCAGGGTGGAGCAGTTGTTAGTTTTGCAGAGTGAAAGCCGAAAACTTGTAGAGAGCAATGAAAGCTTGCAGTTGGAAATTACAGAGGGACACAACAAAGAGGAAGTTATGAAGGATGATCTAAAGAATCTACATGAACAGTTATTGGACTTACAATTGGCTTACGAAAACTTGCAAGAAGAGAATTGCAAGATGGTTTATGAGCAGAGATTCTTGATGCAATCAGTCTCAAACTTGGAGGGAGAAAAATGTAGCTTAGAAGAAGAAAGCTGTGCTTCTTTTTGTGAGTCCATATCTCACTGTATCTATTCTTCACTTCTCAGGGACGTCATCTTCCAAAAGTCTCTGGAAGTTAAGGATCTTAACAGAAATGTGGATATACTCAATCTTGTGAATGATGACCTAAAGCAGAAAGTAGGGATAATGGAAGCAATGCTAGACAAACTTTATTGTGTGGAGAATGAGAACGCAGCATTGAGGAAAATAGTAGAGGATCTGAAATGCAATTATAGTGATGTTGAGGTTACACGGGCAGATCACGAAAAACGATTGGTCATATTATCTAGATATTATGAGCAGAAGCATAAGGAGTTGGAGTGCATCAATGAAGAGAATAATAACTTGAAGAGTGAGCTGTGTAAACTACATGAGAAGTATGCGGAAACCAAAAGCGGGGAGGAAATTTTGAATCATGAATTGCTAAAAGGAACGCAAGAGACTCAAGAGTTGGAGTCTCAGGCTACTGTATATTTTGAAGAACTGCAGATATGTGCTGCTACAGAAGCAACTTTGGAAGGGAAGGTGCATGAGCTTGTTGCAGCATGTGAAGCCCTCCAAGATAGGGTCTGTTCCAAAACTGTGGAGATTACCCAGATAAAAGAAAGAGTACATACGTTAGAAGCTGAATATGACGAACTAAAAGCTTACATGACAGCATATATCCCACTTTTCAATTCTTTGAGAGATAGCATAACTTCATTGGAAAGTCACACTCTTCCACACGCAAATTGCAACCAAGCCAACAGCGAGGATGCAAAGGTGATATCACTTAAGTACATTATAAATCTGCATCATTAGTTAGATTCTTTAATTGGTCTAAAGAACATGACATAATTGTGTTACCTCATCATATTTTTTGTGGACTAGGGGTATCACTTTTCTAGTATTTTCATTCTTGAAAATTTTGCTTTCTGATGTGGAATTGGTACAATTGCTCTGCTTCAAATGCTATTGTAATCGTTATCTTCTTTTCTCCTCATTTGCCCACATCCACTATTGGATATCCTCTAAACTTCATTACCTGTAGGATGCCAAATCAATCGTGAATGCTGAAAGCTGCCAACAATTCAGCAAAGAAGAGAGTGTCATGTTGGCTGGTGGGTTGGTGGCCTTGCAGGAACTACAGCTGAAGATTAGAACAATAGAGAATGCAGTGATGGAAAGGGAGAGGCATCTTATGGTAGAGAACATAAATAGTAATTCCAAACTTGAGTCTGCAATGAGACAGATTGAAAAGTTGAAATCGAGAAAAAGGTTGCTTCGCCAAGGTAGTGCAAAAGGCAAGCATCCCAATCCAAGACCAGGGGCTAAGGAACTACAAACTGCAGGTGGAGATGATCTTAGGGTTCGAAAACACAAGCACGGAATATCTGAAGAAGAAATGATGACTAAAGACATAATGCTTGATCAGATATCCGAGTGTTCTTCACAAGGAATCAGAAGAGAAGCTGCAGGGTCTGATAATGAGATGCTGGACATGTGGGAAGCTAGTGACAAGGATGGCAACATCGGCCTGACTATTGGAAAGCCTCAGAAGTCCTCCAGCTCACCGACGGGGAAGAAACACAGTAGAAGGCATCCCTTGTTTGATCTACTAGCTGAGAAGGAGGTGAGCGTTGACAAGTTAGAGGTCTCCAAAAAATTTTCAGGATCTTCCCATCTAGAAGGAAGTGGGAGGAAAGTTTTGGAAAGATTAGACACTGATGCTCAAAAGCTAGCAAACCTTCAAATAACTGTTAATGATTTGAGGAGAAAGGTTGAGGTCACGGAGAAGAACAGAAAAGGTAAAATCTTTGAATTCGAGAGTGTGAAAGAACAGTTAGAAGAGTCCGAAGAGACCATCATGAAGTTGTTTGAGGTTAACCGCAAACTAACGAAGAGCATTGAAGTAAAAAATACAACGTCCTTCAATGAGAAAGCAGCTTTAGCACACGATGAGAATGGTACAACCAGAAAGAGAAAAATTTCAGAACAGGCGAAAAGGGTATCAGAAAAAATTGGGAGATTGCAGTTAGAGATTCAGAAATTGCAATTTTTGTTACTGACACTTGATGAAAAGCAAAGCAGAGGAAAAACCAGAAACATGGGCAGAAAAACCAGAGTAGTGCTGCGAGACTATCTCGACGGTGGGACAAGAACAAGCCAGACACGGAAGAAGGGAAAATTTTGTTCATGCGTACAACCACCAACTAGAGGAGATTGAGGCGATTACATATTCATCGACACATGTAGTTTTAAGTACCCAACTTTTGGGGCTTTAGTTGCATTGTGTATAATTTCTTCCCTAGAAAGTAGAAATGTTCGGTTGACCTAAACAGTTGATATTTTGTTTGTTTATTTAACTCACCACATTAGACTAAAGGCTATAAAATATACCATCAGAGAACAAACACCAAAAGATGCAAGTAAATGAACAAAATCAGAAAAGAAACAACAATCAAAGGCCCATGACGATTGGACAAAGTGGTAGAAGAATCTCATTAAGATGGTGGGAGTTTGAACTTAATATGTATCCTTTATATACTGTAAATCTCTATCATCAGTCAGAACAATATAGCTAACTATATAATTGCATATGAAGTTCAATAAACTAATAACCCTTAGATTTTCCTTCGTTTTAGTTTTTTTAAAATCAAACTTCTTTTTGTCACTTCAAAATGCACACCCTTGTTTTTCCTGTAGTTGAAACTTAAATCATTTACCATATTAATGCATTTTTTGGTACATCGAGAATGGAAATATCTACAAACATCACTCTTTTCTTGTATCTACCAGAATTCTGACCCTAGGAAGGTACTCTTACTTTCTTGCCATTAGACCAAACCCCTAATGGTTCAAAAATCAAAGACTTATCCCAGGTAGATTATATAACATGTTATTGCATTTTTCGCCTTGAAAATTTGGGAGGTAAGTTAGATAGTATATACCCATAGTCTCTCTTCATATATTTAGAGACTAAAGCTATAGCTTGTTATAATTGCAGACTCTTATTGTCATTATAATGAGGAAAAAAACATCATAAGAATGTTGGGAAACAAACTAAACGTCCTATCATTGTAAATACTAAATGTTCTCATTTTATGTTAGGGCAATCCTTATAATATGGAAAAATATACCTGATCTACTGAGGCCCATAATCCATATAGTGTAGCCCTTCTGATTAAGTAATTTCTGTCTTTTAGTCTTCTGTTATACAATTGTGAACGTAAAATAAATGGTTGAATTGAGACCTGCAATTGTAGAAGAACACAATCGTGTTCATCTACAAACAAAACACGTTGAAAAATTCTCAATCTTTACGAGGTACATGATCAATTGAGTTTTAATATTTTTCAGTTGACTAAACACTAAAATAACTAAAACTTAGGAACTGTAAGGTTAATAACACATAGGAAGAATGTAGAGTCCCTTGCAAACAGTGGGGACGTCAAGAGTCTGAAGTGGTTTCAAGGAGTGTTTTGAGAGAGATCACTTGTTGGTTTGCTTGAGATTTGTTCCAAGACCATCTGCTCATGCCTATATGGCCAATCCCCAAAAAGAAAGAGCAAGAACAGATGAAAAGGCACAAGTAAAATATAGTAACTCCCAAGACCTTTTTCTTTGAGATATTTGTGACATTCTTCCTTAGTGAGAGCTAGGAAATGTCATCTTCGGTGAGCTTGTGGAGAGGCTTGTCGAGGAGTGACCAGGAAGCTATCTCTATGGGTTACATTGCTGACTTCAGCTACGGTTGGCCTCAATTGTAGAGTGATTACAGTGTATTTAATTTGACCGAAACTCTTTGTATTTGGTGAGTAGAGAGGAGAGGAGGCGGACAGAGTGAGTGATGAGTGCTCTTAGGACTATGAGATGAGTGTTCTTACTTTTACAATTTCTTTTTTGTTCCCTTTTTTCATTTCCTTCCTAATTTTTGATGCTAATCTTTTGGTGACGATTTTCAAAATTGTCACCAAATGTTAACACTTTGGGGAAAATTTTGAAAATCATCACCAAAAATGGACATTTGGTGACAATTTTTGAACATCGTCACCAAAAGTGGAGGTCCAAAAATCATCACCAAAAAGTTCAATTTTCCACTTTTAGCTATGTTTTTTAAAAAGCTTACCTAAAAGTGACCATTTTCAATAACTTTTATTTTTACAAAAGCCTAACCTTTTTCAACGATTTAACAAAACCTTCACCAAATCCTACGATTTTGCAACGATTTTACAAAAGCATCACCAAAAGCTTACCATTAAAGGGCTACCATTTGACGATGATTTTCAAAATTGTCGCTAAAGCTTACTTTTAGCGATGATTTTCAAAACGTAGCTGAATGTCTACCTTGTTATTATGCAAACTCACTTGTTCTTAACCCAATTTCCAAACAACACCTTGTTCTTCTTACAAACCCTAAAATCATAAAGATGAAAAAACCCTAGTAGCTAAAGATGAAAAAAACCCTATCATCCAAGGCAACCTGCTACTGCCTCCGTTATCAAAGATTGTCGCCGTTGCCACCACCACCAGCTCTAGCTGCTCTTTGCCTGTGTCTTCAACATCGCGACCCTCTTTTTTCTCCTCGTCGTCTAACCACGCTTCCTCAAGCCACTGGTTGCTCCTTGCTACCACAGGAAGCGGCCATCATAGCACTAGCTTTCCAAAGTTTAAATTCCCTTCCAGCCCTAGTGACTTAACTAGATATGTCACTTATAATAGCTCCATTTGTGACTTTCCAGCAGCGACCACAGACTCCCAATAACATCCATAATCATAGGCCAACAAAAATTTCACATAACATAACATAACACAACCATACCACTGTCTCACCTATACCAATCTCCACAAGTGACCAGTGACACGCTCCAACCAATGCTCACCACACCTCCAAGCTTCCAAGGTTCACAACCATGTTGCAACTGCTCCAACCCATCGTAGCTGGAAACAATAATGTCTCCAAAAACATTGGATACCCATACTAACGAAAACAATAAAGCCAACAACACCACAAAACATACCACAACTATTTGACTATTTTCTACTAGAACAGTTATGAGTTTATAGTATATGATGATTTTTCGAGTTGGAGTTTGTCTAACAATTCCAATTCTGGTAATTGAAATAACATTGGATTTCATAAACTATCAATATTAACTTTTCATATTTAAAAATAATAATTTTTTTGGTGAATTAGGGTTTTTGAGGGATTTAATATAAACACTTCATATTATTAGTCAAATATAATTTGATTTATAATTAAGGTTTTGCAACTTTTCCACAACCAATTCTATAATAAAAGACCAATAGTAATAAAAAATTAATCAAATCATAGAATTAAAATTGGCTTTGATACCATTCTTGGGAAATTGAGATGAGATTCGATTCGGATCGTAGCTAAATAATTACAAAAGTTTTATGTATTTTTATTTCCTTAAAACCAATATCATTTTAATTCTATAAAATTGTTAACATATAAATCTTAATAAAATGTGAATATGAATTTGTACTAGGAATGTCAATTTGGTTTGGCCCAATCGGGCCACGAGCCATGTGCGGGTTGACCCGTGGCCGTTCGAAATGCCAAAAATGATGCCATTTTGTAAAAAATGATGTCGTTTTTTAATTTGTTTTTTAAAAATATAGGGTTAGGCTTGGTTGGCCTAGCCCGCCAAGCTACGACCCCACATCCCTAATTTGTACCTTATTCTGTTTAATCATTTTTTGTCATATCCCTCAAACTGTTTTTAAAACTGATCCATCTCAAACACAATAGCTACAAAAGTGTTCAACTTCAAACAGTATCCACATAATAGCTTGAGAGAACTCCGTAACTCTTATAGAGAGGGTTAAGTAAGAAGTACTAGCTTCATTGCAGCTTAAGCCTATTTATAATAAGTTATGGATATTTTAGTAAATTAATTAAAATTAAATTCTAATTTTAATTAAAATTTAATTCTAATTAAAATAATTCTAATTAAATATCAATTATGTCCTAAAAAAGATCCAATATCTCATGTTGATCCTTATTTATAAAATATCTCATATTTAATCATAAGGTTTCTCAAACTTTACAATCAAAGCCCAACTTGATTAAAAGATCCTTTCTCTCTCCAATTTGTTCTTTATGTGAGACCCATTAAGTTCTCAAGTATATTGGTAATGACTATAAATTATAATTATAATTCATAATTAGAATTAGATAAATAAAAACTCCTTTTAATTTATCTTTAAAGATCAAGATTGACGTCTAGTAATATATTTTGACCACCTAAATATTTAGGAATCTCAAAATAGTTTTGACTAACTTTTCCATGCATGATTTGTCTGTATAATTCAATCCTTTCATCATATAATGTTTCGATTAGACATAAAGTATGAAATTAATGTCTATTCTATTTTGATTACAATATTATTATGTCTCTGCTATTAGCTATTGATTAAATTAAGAACATTTGAAAACTATTTACAAAATTTCATTCTACCTTGGCTAAAGATTTTTCGTATCAATACTAATTGAGAATAACAGAAGATTCTCCCTAATTACTTTAAAGTGATAAATCATATATTGATCACTCAATTGCATCCATATAGCTTATACTACATCCAATGATTATTGATTGGACTACCCATAATTAGAATATGTCATAAGTAGTATGAAAATATAGCAATTAATATACAAAATAATTTTGGAAACCTCAAGTCAAAGAATTACTTATACAATTATCGCAATGAGAATTTTCATAGACATACAAGTAATGTTATAAATAAATTTCTCATATCAAGTCAATTTAGTAAACTTGTTCTCTAACATATACCCATACGTTTGTTTAAGTATTTATATACTTTAGTCTATAAGATTGATTACTTCCTTTATAAGGAAAAACATAACACATGCTAGTCTTTTTACATTCTATTAATATCCAACTTAATAGAATAATGAATTGAAAAAATTTAGAGATAATATATAAATGCAATATGAATCTCATAATTAAAATCTCTTTATAATTTTATTTGCAATGTATAATTATCCTATGGACTTTATCATATATATCTAAACATGTACAAGATAAAGAATGTCTTTAAATAATAGTAACTAAACTACAACCAAGCCATTGGATGTAATACATAAAACCAACATCCTTTTCATAGAATAAGATGTTAAAGTCACACAACAATTTGTCGGTGATTGATTTTTGGGTGAAACATTTAGATATAATAAATGTTATCAACATCTATAATAATATCTTAATAACTTGGCTTAGATTTTAGAGTTATTTACTTTTAAGAATTCCTCTTTTGAATTGTTCATAAGTTGATAATCTTTCAGGAACTTGTTTGTTTCTTTTTCATATAGACCTGGTTTTAAGTTTTTATAAAGTCTATTTCATAAAATTCCCATTCTACTTTGAGAAAGGACCGAATGGATACTAAGAACAAACTTGTAGGCTAAATTTTAATAGAAGTAATGCTGGAAATTATACGTTTGTGTTGTTTTTGATGATTTTGATGGTATAATTTCATGACCTTTTTGACAATTTTCTATGTCACTAGCTTCTATTTCAATATATCAATAAGTTGGAAGCTTCAAACCCTATCCTTCAATTTTAAAAATATAAGATTTTTTTTATTTAATACTAAAGAGTAGTAATCAAAGAAGAGATAATGACAAAAGCATCTTGCAATATTACTTGTCATCTAATTTACATTTTATGCATTGAACATGGACTTAACTATTCTTGTAAGGACATAACTTCATCAATTACTTTTGGTGTGAATGAAATAAGGAAATTGTTACTAAGAAAATGATAGTATGTGAAAAAAGCTATATGTTTAAGTTCTTGGAGTCCATGTCTTAATAGATTTTAGGATTGAAAAGAAAAAACAGAAGATATGATCTTATATCTGAATATTAAAAAGATGATTTTATGGTTTATTAAGTGTTTTGTTTTTTGAGTTTCTAGAAGAATCATATCATTAGTTTATAGAAACCAATTTGAATAAAACCAATTTAATTTTATTTGGAGTTGTAATAAAAAATATTATCTCAATCTTTACTTGAATCAATGATCTTAACTATTTGATATTTGAATTGAAAGCATATTTGATTGTAAGCTTGACAATTTCAACGAGTTTACTTCTCATTTTTATGTGCAAAGTGCTATCTTCATTTATTTACTAAACATTATCTTTATTATGTAAACATAAGGTAGTGTATTATTAAACTTCTCTAGATTTTGCATTTCAGCAGAATTCTCATTATGTTATTGTTGTAAAATCATTTTATTTATGAGAGTTAATTAATTTAATTATGTTAAATATTCATATCTTTTACTTTTAATAATTATGAGAATTAATCAATTTAAGAATATAATTTGATATATTAAGAAATAAATTTAGTTAAAATTTAATACTAACATCTTATAATACAATAAAAATAAAACAAAAACTAAGATTAACAAATTAAATATTTTTAAATTTTACAAATCATAATAAAAATATTTTTATTTTTATTTTTATTTTTGTTACAAATCTCAATTAATTATGTCTTTATTTAAAAATTAAACTTAAAAATCCCAGAAAAACATAATTAGAACCAAACAAACCGCAAAAATTGATTTTAAAATAAACTTGTGTTTCTTTAAGAGATGTTGTAAAAATTAAAATTGAAACGAACAAAAGTATTATGGAGGGTATCAAATCCGTTATTTGAGAAGTCCAATTTTGTAAATTGGTCAAATATTAGAATACCACAGATGACAGAACGAACACCCAATCTACTTTATGATTGGCCCCGACGTTAGGACCCAGAAACACTGTACTAATAAGTTCAATGTTACTTTACAAGAGACGTACAGATGAGTTTCATTTATTACCTTTTAAATTTTTTCAGGTTTCCAGCGAGGTGTTTTAGGAGGGTGCCAATTATGGAAGGCACTTTTAAGCCATCTATACTCAGACTAATCCTCGAGTAGTTCTTTTGCGAGAGGCAAAGCTCTGGCCCCAAATTTTAAACGGCTGGATACATAAGAACGATTCAAATCCGCGATCTTATTTAAGCTAGGAGAGCCCCCTACTAACTCAGCACACTTATGAGTAAAGTGGGGGATTTATGAAGATTTCTACAATCTTGATTTGTGGGGATTTATTTTTTGAATGCCTTTGTCGTTAATCAATAGTTTTTTCATGATTTAGGAATGTTTTTGTTTTCTTGTATAAATATTTTGTGACGATCTATAGATTTAAGTTTCCTAGTGTGCCTGCCCATGGGAGGCCAGTGTGTACAGAGTCTCCAAGAGAGTCGTAAATAAACTTAATTGTTTTTATTCAACTGCTCAACTGTACATCAAGTCAGATTTAGGATATATACAGAACAAGACAACACTAGGCTAATATGTACAAAACTACAATGTTGTAACATAAAACGACAACAGTGGGTAACTACAACACTTAAACAGAAACGACACCATTTTACAAAATAAATACTATACGCTATCATTTAACATCCCCCCTCAAGTTGGAGTTTGGTGAACATCAACCAAACCCAACTTGGACAAAAGAGAAGCATAAAAAGGAGTTGCCAATATCTTGGTGACGACATCAGCCAACTGGTCCTTATAAGAGACATGAGCAGGAGCGATAAACCCAAGCTTAAACTGATCCCGAACCACATGACAGTCAATATCCAAATGCTTAGTCCATTCATGAAAAACAGGATTAGCAGTAATATTCAAAGCCACCTTATTATCACACCACAAAGGAATAGGAGAAATAAAAGAAATCTACAGATCACGCAAGAGATAAGAGATCCACAACAATTCACATACAATAGCAGCCATACTACGATACTCAGCTTTAGCAGACGAACAGGAAACAATGAATTGTTTTTTAGTCTTCCAAGAGACTAAGGAAGAACCCAAAAACACACAAAAACCAGAAACTGACCGAAGAGTAGTCAAACAAGATCCCCAATCAGCATCACAAAAGGCCACAAGAGAACAAAGAGAAGACATAGCAGAATCTGAAGAAGTAGTGGAAGCAGGGAAGAACAAACCCTTAGAAGGACAACCCTTCAAATACTTCAACAAATGAAGAGTAGCATCCCAATGACCTATACAAGGAGCAGTAACAAACTGACTCAATTGTTGGACAACAAATGTGATATCAGGCCTTGTAAAGCCCAAATAAAGAAGTCTACCAATCGGCCTATGATATACCCCAACATCCTCCAACAAAGAACCAGAAGCAACATCTAGTTTTAACCCTTTAGGTAAAGGGGTAGAAACGGGCTTGGCACCAGTTAAACCCGAATCACACAGCAGATCCAAGATATATTTACACTGATTAACATAAATACCAGTAGAAAAACGTGCAATTTCCAAACCCAGGAAATATCTAGCAGGACCAATATCTTTAACAGTAAAGGCAGAATGTAGAAATCGTTTAACATCAGTTAAGACATCCTCAAATGGGTCAATCAATAGAATATCATCCGCATAGATAAGAAGTGCAACAAAAGTAGATCCAGTGGATTTCACAAACAAACAATGATCATGTTGAGACTGAATAAAACCAAAGGAAAGGAGGTGTTTAGTAAATTCACAATTCCACTGACGTGAAGCTTGCTTTAAACCATACAAGGAAAGATTCAGCCGACAAACTTCATGAGGATCAGCTTTAGTATACCCATCCGGAGGTAACATATAAAGTTCCTCATCAAGAAACCCATGTAGAAATGCATTATTAACATCTAACTGATGTATGTGCCAAGAAAAATGGGCTGCAACTGCTAACAACAATCTAACAGTGACTGTCTTAGCTATAGGAGAGAAAGAATCAATAAAATCCACCCCGTCAACTTGATGATAACCCTTGGCTACTAACCTAGCCTTATACCTATCCACAGTCCCATCAGGTTTAAGTTTCACCTTGTAAACCCATCTAGATCCAATAGCCTTTTTATCGTCTGGTAAAGAAGTTAAAACCCAGGTGTCATTGGCTTCCAATGCAACCAACTCCTGCTGCATTGCCGTCACCTAATGGTCATAATACTTAGCCTGATGGTACGATTGGGGTTCATGAATAGTAGAAACATTTGCCAAAAAAGACATGTATGTAGAGGATAAATGTGGAGCAGGAATAAAAGGGAAAGTAGGAATAGAATAGGCTGAGGAACTATCACCAAAAAATGAAGGAAAAAAGAAGAAGGCACATTTGGGTTAGTTGATGCATGAGAGACAAAATCAGTGAGCCAGGATGGTTTATGAGACACCATAGTGCTTCTTCTCAACACTGGAATAGAATCAATTGGAAGTGTAGAAGCAGATGGAGATGAAGAATCAGTAGAAGGGACAGCAGGGGCTACAACAGGTGAAGGAAGAGGAGAGCTAACTGGTGCAGAAGGCAATACATCCAGAATATCCGAAGACTGACCAAATGGAACAAAAGGAAGTGAAACGTCTGAAGTTCTATTAGAGGAAGACTGATAAGGATAAGAGGATTTATGAAACACCACATCCCTAGAAACCAAAACAGACTGATAAGGATAAGAGGATTTATGAAACACCACATCCTTAGAAACCAAAACAGAATGTGTGTCAAGATCAAACAACTTATATCCCTTTTGGCCAGGATTATATCCCAAAAAAATACACCTAGAAGCTCTCGGGTCAAACTTAGACTTAGAAGGTCGAACATTGGTAGCAAAACAAAGACAACCAAAAGACTTCAAGTGATCATACTTAGGTGGACTACCAAACAAAACCTCATAAGGTGTTTTCCACTTAAGAAGTGAGGTAGGAAGCCTATTAATGATATAAGTAGTTGTAAGAATGGACTCTCCCCAAAAATGATTAGGCAAATGAGCTTGAAATATGAGAGATCTAGCTATCTCCAATAAGTGTCGATGTTTTCTCTCCACCACTCCATTTTGTTGTGGTGAATAAACACATGACTTGTGATGTAAAATACCCATGTCCTGAAACAATTTCTAACATTCCTTACTTAAAAACTCAGAACAGATTTCTGAAATTGAGTCTTTACCATATTAAAGAAAACATCTAAACAACCATTATCGGTTCGAATAATCTAAACAGATTTCTGAAATTGAGTCTTTACCATCTTAAAGAAAACATCTAAACAACCAACAACTTGACATTTATGAGCCAACAAATATGACTAAGTAGCTCTACTAAAATCATCCACAATTGTCAAGAAAAATCTACCCCCAGAAATTGATTGTTGACTATATGGATCCCAAATATCAATATGCACTAACTGAAAAATAGTGACAGTATGAATATGACTAGAAGGAAAAGTCAGTCTATGTTGCTTAGCAAGAGGGCAAACATCACAAATATCAATTGGTCTGATACCTTTATTATCAAAAGAAACAATGTGTTTAAGTACACTGTCAAAAACATGACCTAAACGTTGATGCCAAAGCTTATACATAGACTGAACAATAGTGGTACTATTTGAAACAATATAAAAGGAATATCTATCTAAAATATCACTCTTGAATGATTCCTTATCAAGGATGTACAGCCTTCCTACAACTCTCCCTACTGCCAACAACCGATTAGTCTTCAGGTCCTGCAAAAGGCAGTGGGTTGGATAAAATGTGAAGGAAATAGAAGATGTAGTAGCAAGCTTATTGACAGACAAAAGATTAAACCTAAAAGTAGGTAGATGCAAAGTGTTTGTCAAAACAAGGTCATTAGGTAAAACAACATCACCAATGTGATGTACACGATTTTGAGTGCCATCAGGTAGATAAACACATACAAAAGTGTTAGGAACAATTGGTTTAGTCAACAAAGAAAGATCCACACACATATGATTTGAGGCTCCTGTATCTAAAATCCATGAATCTAAACCTAAACCATCAAGACTAGAAAGTGCCAAAGAAGGAAGTGTACCTGCAAAATCTGAAACATTTGCTAGGTTCACCATAAGAGGATCTGTTACTGTCATATTCTTTACCAACTTAAGCAACTCTTGCTTAATTAGTTCAGACAATGGAGGATTAGAGACATTAACTGCACTATTTATGGCTATGTTACTGTTATCAATAGTGAATGAAGAAGTTTCACTCACTGCATTACCAGTAAAAGTTTTCCCCGTGCCTTTCCCTCTCCGATTCTGTAACTCCTTGTACCAATTTGGTACACCAATGAGTTTAAAACAATTCTCCTTTAAATGCCCATTCTTCTTACAATAAGAGCAAAACATCTCACTCTTGTCATTCCCACTTAATTTTTGTTTAAAATGTTTCCCTCCTCCATCAGTAACTTTCTTAGTACTGCTAGTGTTCACTAACATAGCATTATGTTCAATCCCTTCACTAAATACCATCTGCACTTCCCTCAGTTTTTCTATCCTTAAGACCATAGAATATGCTTTATTAACAGATGGCAAGGGTTCTATAACCAAAATCTAGTTTCAAACATGATCATAACTCTCATTCAAACCTATCAGAAACTGCATTAACTGATTCAGAGATGTTAAATCAGCTAAAGCCTTTAGTGCTCCACAAGTACACTGTGCAGCTGCCCCACAAGTACATTGTGGAACAGGCATGACGCACTAAAGCTCATCCCACAATTTCTTAAGACTTGTAAAGTATCTAGCAACAGACATATTGCCCTGTGAAGCTGGGCTAATCTGTCTTTGTAAATGGTATAATAATGGTCCATTACTCTCTCCAAACCTCTCTACCAAATCAGACCACAATTTATGGGCAGAATTTGTATAGATGAAAGCTTCAACTATGTCTTTCGACATTGAGTTCAGTATCCATGATCGAACCCTATAATCTATCCTAATCCATTTTTTGTAGTCAACAGATCCTGGACTAGGTTTTTGACATGTGCCATCTATGAACCCTAACTTCATCTTAGCTCCGAGAGCTATTTTAACAGATCTACTCCAACTCAAAAAGTTATTCCCATTCAATACGATAGTAACTAAACTCATACCTGGATAGTCTGAACCTTGAAGATAAACTTGACCTTCGTCTGATATACCTTTCAATCGAGGATCCAGAGTCGATCTTGTGGGAGATTCATGCAATATCCCGTCCATCGTGGCAAATACCTACGATCAACCTTCAGATTCGGTGGGAGAAACAGAGGAAAAACCAAAACCCCAACTCTTGATTGTCGGAGAAATAGTAATACGAAACCATCAACCAGCTACGAGCATATCGAGCACACAATAACCATCAACCAGCTACCCTGTGCACTCCTATGTACTTCAATATTTGATCGACGACAATATCAAGACCTACTCTGATACCATGTACAGAGTCTCAAGAGAGTTGTAAATAAACTAACTTATTTTATTCAATTACTTCAACTGTACATCAAGTCAGATTTTACATATATACGGAACAAGACAACACTAATATGTACAAAACTACAATGCTGTAACGTAAAACGACAACAGTTACAAAATAAATACTATACACTATTTTCACTTAACAATGTACAGCAGTATTAGAAGGAAAGGAAAAACTCTTGAAGCATTTGGGGATGTCAAAGAAGGGAGAGATTTTATCAAGTGAACATAACACACTACTGTTGTGTTTAGGAGATGAGATCCTAAGAGAATTAATTAATGAAAGTAGTGCTACTTTGTTATGGAAACGACTTTAAAGTAAGTAACAGAAGAAATCACTTGCGAATCATTTATATCAAAAATATCGGTTTTATATATTGAGGATGTCAGAAAGTATATAGGTGAAATCTCACATTCAAAATTTTAATTGGATTATCTTGGATCTACATGGTGTTGGAGTTAAAATTGAGGATAAAGATTAAGTCATAATCCTTTTATATTCTTTACCCAATTCATATGAGAATTTTGTTGATATCCTGTTAACTATTTATGTCAATAATGTGAAGTATGCTTTACAGTCTAAGGAATTAAAGACAAGGATCTTCGGAACATATGAATATGTTTCAGATTTAGGTCTAATTGTCAACAAAGGAAGGAATCAGGAAAAGGGTTCTAAAAAACATGGGTAATTCATTATCTATATCAAGAGATAAAGTTATTCAATGTTTTAAAAGTAAGGTTAAAGATCATTTCAAGAGGGATTGTCTACAAAGGAAGAATGCAAATGTGAAAAGGGAAACAAATGTAAAATATTGTTGTAGACCAGGAGAGTTCTGATGGAGAGGATTGAGGAGGAAATGATGTTTTAACAGTGAGTAATTATGATTATTCAAATCGATGGGTGATAGACACTAGCAATGCTTATCGTATAACTTTCAATAGCTATTGGTTCTATTCTTTTAAATAATGGAATCGTATTGTCAAATTGGGTGATGATGGAGAGTATGCTATTAAAGGTAATAATTCAATGCAGATCTAAATGCATAATAGATTATTATAACATTTGATGCTTAGTATGTTCCTGAGCTTCGAGAGAATCTAATTTCTATGGGTACTCTTGATTAAAAAAAAGGGTTTAATTTTTTTGGTGACAATGGACAACTTA
>JANKOE010000004.1:22918502-22931369 GCA_026284465.1 Erythroxylum citrifolium
CTATTGGCTGTTTAGGTTTGAGTTTTCATACCGACACCTGGATCCTGGCTTCGGGAAGGTCCCTGTAACAAAAATTTTTGTTTTCCGCTGCTGGAACATGTGATGTTCCTCCCGGGATTTTCCTACACGCTGAGCATGTGGAAAACCTCAAAGAAGTATTTCAGACCCTCAACAAATTTTAGATGAAGTTGAACCCAGAAAAATGCGTCTTTGGTGTGGCATCCGGTAAATTCTTAGGATTCATGATTACTCAACGGGGGATTGAAGCGAACCCAGAAAAAATCGAAGCCATCATCCAGATGCCCTCGCCGCGGTGTTTAAAAGATGCTCAGATACTGACCGGGCGGATAGTTTCTTTGAGCAGATTCGTCTCCCGGATGGGGGACAAATGCCTCCCATTTTTGAAAGTTTTGAGGAAAGTGGATGTGACCCAGTTCCAATGGCCGGATGAATGCGAAAGAGCATTTCAACATTTGAAGCAGTACCTGACCAGTCCACCCATTTTGCAGAGCCCCATTAAGGGGGAGCGCCTGATTATTTATTTGGCAGTCACAGAAGGGGCGATCAGCGCGGTTCTCATTCGATCGAAAGGTAACGAACAATTTCCGATCTACTATGTCAGTAAGGTGCTGAGCGGACCAGAAACGCTGTATACACCTATTGAGAAGCTAGCTCTTTTGTTGATAATTGCGGCGCGAAAACTTAGACCCTACTTCCAGAGTCATGCAATTGAGGTATGGACCGATCAACCTCTCAAGCAATGCTTGCAAAAACTTGAAACCTCAGGACGGTTGATAAAGTGGATGGTAGAGCTGGTAGAGCTCGATATACACTACAAACCACGAATGACGATCAAGGCCCAAGCACTGGCGGATTTCGTTGCAAAAATGAGTCAACCTAACTTGCAGGGTGAGCAATGCCCTACCTGGAGCCTATTTGTGGATGGATCATCCAACGCTGAGGGATGCGGGGCAGGAGTGGTCTTGATCAGCCCGTACCAGGAAGAAAAGGTGGAGTATACTCTCAGATTGGAGTTTAAGGCATCCAATAATGAGGCGGAATACGAAGCGCTAATAGTCTTCAGTTGGCAAGAGAGATGGGGGTGAAGCACTTAAAGGTGTACAGTGATAGGCAAATAGTATTGGGCCAAGTTACCGGACAATACGAAGCAAAAGGAAACAACATGATCAAATATTTGGATTTGGCGAAGCAAGAATTCAATAACTTCGACGAATACTCGGTCAGCAGGATAGAAAGGACGCAAAACGCTCGGGCAGATACGCTTTCTAAAATGTCTTCAGACCGAGATGCAAAAAATAATATTTTGGTCGAACAACTAGACCGGCCTAGCATTCAGAAAGCTAATGAAGTCCTTGAAGTAGACGCCGAACGATCGGGTTGGATGGAATCGATCAGACAATACCTCCTTAAGGGAACACAACCGGAAGAAACTTTGGAGGCCAGAAAACTAAGGGTAAAGGTGGCCAAATATACGATCGTTGGTGATACCTTGTACAAGCGATCTTATGATTGGCCACTGCTACGTTGCTTGAGCAAGGAAGAGGCCGAGCAGGCAATGGCTGAAGTTCATGAAGGAATGTGTGGAAATCATTTAGGAGGCAGAATGTTAGCTCACAGATTGATTAGACAAGGATATTACTGGCCGACAATGAAGAAAGACTGCCAAGAGAAAGTTAACCGATGTGAGGCTTGCTAGAGGAACCGTAACCTGTTTCACCAACCGAAAGAGTGGATGAAAATCGTGAGCCATCCTATCCCCTTCGCTCAATGGGGAATGGATATATTAGGACCCTTTCCTCTCAGTCCTAGGTAGAAGAAGTTTTTGAAAGTGGCAGTCGAATATTTCACTAAATGGGTGGAAGCAGAAGCGTTCGCTACCATTACCGAGCAGAAGATGGAAAATTTCGTCAGAAGAAACATACTAAGTCGTTTTGGGATGCCTATGGTGTTGGTTACAGACAACGGTTGGTAGTTCGATAACGACAAGTTCAAAGATTTCTGTGACCGATTAAAGATAAGGCTCAAATTAACTTCAGTAGCTCATCCTCAAAGCAACGGTCTCGCGGAGAACACTAATAAAAAAATAATGAACGCCCTCAGGAAGCGTCTAGATGGGCGTAAGACTTGGGTAGATGAATTAGACGAAATGTTGTGGGCGTACGAACTACCCCAAAAGGAGCCACCGGAGAAACACCATTCAGGATGACCTTTGGAGCAGAAGCCCTAGTCCCAGTAGAAGTGGTACTACACAACCAAAGAGTGTCGGGCTACGAAGAAGAGCGAAATAATGAAGCCCGCAGAGCAGAACTATTACTTCTTAGCGAAGATAGAGAGAAGGTAGCCGCTCGTTCAGAAGCCATCAGACAAAAAGCAACGAGGTTTTACAACAAAAGGGTAAGGTTGAGCGACATAAAGGTTGGCGGCTATGTTCTAAGAAAGGCCGAGGCGGCTGGGAAATATCCTGAAAAGCTCGTACAGGCGTGGGAAGGACCCTATCAAGTGGTCGAGTAAGTCGGACACGGCTCTTATACCTTGCGTGCCATGAATGGCAAGATTCTCCCGAGGCCCTGGAGTTCTCAAAACCTGAAAACGTTCTACCAATAGATAAGCTTTACTTTGTTTATTTCTTTATTTATTACTGTTCACGCACTGGTGCACGTAATTCGTGGGTACCTTTTTCCTGATCTTGCCAGTCAAGTTTTTTAATGGCCCACACTTTCACCGTCATCAATAAAGAGTTTCAGATTTTTTGGCAGAAACAGTTTCATTAAATTGAGCTAAGGGCAGAACGACCTACCAACCGTTCAACAGGGTTGCCAAGACAAGATTCTTGGAACCGTCGGCCTCGACATCGACCGACTTCGTTATCGCTGGACAGGGTTGCCAAGACAAGATCCTTGGAACCCTCGGCCTCGACATCGACTGACTTCGTTACCGCTCGATAGGGTTGCTAAGACAAGATCCTTGGAAGCCTTGGCCTCGACATCGATCGACTTTGTTATCACTCGACAGGGTTGCCAAGACAAAATCCTTGGAACCCTCGGCCTCAACATCGATCGACTTCATTATCGTTCGGCCGGGATGCCAAGATAGGATCAAACATCGCTCGACTGTTTTCCTTCACATCGACCGGTCAAAGGGTTTATACGAAACTAATGACAGTCTAAGTTGCGTTTGCAAAATTAAGAAGACAACACAAGATAAAGAGTTTTTATTTCCTCATAAATTCGTCTTGGTCACAAGCCCGACCAGATGAGCTTCTTCGTTTAGGAATATTTATCTTTCCTACCTAGTCTACTGCAAGTATTATCAATGAGCTTCTTCATGCCAAAGTCACACAATCTGTCTATTATAGGTTCTGATGTATTTGTGCTGACAAGTCCTGTAACAGTCAAATTCTTTACAAGCCCATAATTTTCACCACAACAAGTCTTGGTCACAACCTTCAGACTGCTATAACCCCCTAGATTATGAATTCGTTCATTTTCCCAAACCATCCTAGGCCCCCAGGATGAAGGAATATTGTCCTTGATGATCGATCGGCTTGAATCCCCCACGGTCATTATTGATTTGCCTTTCGGTGACTCCTCAACAACCAACCCCTCCTTTCGGTCACTAACCAACACCTCCGGCGCCGTCATTGTCGCCGAAGTCCTCTCGGTGTTTTCATTCCTAGGACCAATTTTACCTCTAGGATTGGTTAACGACATGGTTATGAACAGGAAACTTATAGGATGAAGGGAGGAAAAAGGATGTACATGGTGTAGTTCTTGAGGGTGGAAATCTGGACAACGGTGGAAAGGAAACTTCGGTGACTGCAGGCAAAAGATGAAACGAAAGAAGAACAGAGGCTGGAGAACAGAGTACGCGTGGAGAAAATTTGTAGTCTGTTGACCCTAAGTATATATAGACGGTCGACTAAACGGAAACTCCAACCAGTGTTGGACGCGTGGAGGAAATCAGAGCCAAGCCTAAACACGTGGCAGGATCCGAAGTGAAGTGAATTAAGGTTGTTAGAAATCCGAAGCGGCGTGACAATCGAAAGGACGCACGTGACAGCGTATGACAGCTGTGTGGCAATTAAAGAGGCGTATCGTTTCAAATTTTGAACGGCGCCCAGAAGATACGTATCGTCAGATAATGATTAGGCCTAACGTTGCAACTAGACAATGACATCCGATCGATCGCCCTAGCATAGCTCCAGCCGATCGATCGCCCTATCTTAAGCCTGAGCCAAGCAATCGCCCAGCTCTAGCCCAAGACAATAGATCGTCCTATCCCAGCCTACACTACCGCACACCAGGCATGAATGCCCGATCGGTCTTCTACCCTAGCGGGAGCCGTTGCGTACAGGACATGGATCTCTGATCAACCTACCTTACCGCGAGTTGTCATACAGACAAGCTGCACCATCCTTATGTACTCCTTCGACCCTTCTCCATGATCAGACTCGAGGAGTAGGGGGCTTATGGATAGGTCGGTCATACTAGGCCTAATCTCAGGCCCATGTATCGACGGCCCAGTCGTAAGAGATAATCTCCTATGCAAACATAAAGACTTACGTCAAGACCTAAACCTAGCAAAAAGTTTCATATATAAGGTACTATTTCTCAATAATACAGATACGATAATAGAACTCTAATTTTCTCTGCTTGCCAGCACCAAAAAACCCTCTCCAGAAAGACTAACTTGAGTGTCGGAGGGGCCTACTGGGAACCAACCCCCGACGTGCCTTTGTTGTTTTGCAGGTATCTCAAAGCCAAAGTCTACCAATTTCATGGATCCAAGCGGAAACGTCCAGCCTCAACATAATCAGGCTGAACCAATAATGAACTTGAAAAGACGATTTATAAAAAAAATGCATTTGTTACAACGAATGAATTAAGAACATCTATTGATGGTCAGTTCATATCTTATTTTAATCATATTTAAGTTAAAATTATACTATATTACAAGTTTACAATTGAGAATAATTTCATACATTACTAATTTGTAATTTATTTTAATATAGTAGAAGAAGTTGATGCAAATACTTTAGATGAAATCATAGTTTACAAATATTTAAATAGTGTTGGAGAATTTGGAGCTTTTAACGGTGATGAGACATAACCTCTTTCAGAAATATAATTTTGATTTTTATTGTTATTTTAATATTTATATTAGACTCATATTTATTTATTATTAATTCATTATATAAAAATAGACATAAGTGTATTTTTATTTTAAGAAAATATTTTATTTTTACTTATTCTTATAAATTTTACTTTTTATCTATTATATACTAGTTTTATAGTGATTCACTAACGGTTGGACCTCTAAACCTTAAACCTTTGTTGAACCTCTAAACCTTAAACCTTTCCTTCGACTGGTTCAATGTATGGTCCGGTTTTTAAGACATTGATAATAGCCTTATCCAACCTCCCAAAGGTTCTAACCAAAGTTTTCTAAAGTCTTTCTATAAAACTCTTATCAAAATTATCTATAAATTAGAGTTATCTTAAAGAAGTTAATTACAATAAATTTTTATTACCATATAAGTTCAAAGTTATTGACATTTTATTTCTACAAAATTTGAATCACTAAAATTCTATTTTAAATGCTAAAAATACCGAGAAGATAATTGAAGGCATATCTCCCCCTTCGTATTGAAGAAGGTATATAACTGGGCTAAGGGTATCGTACGATGTCGTCGTCCTAGCTATCGTTCCTTGCAATTTCCCAAACTTTGGACATCGTCCGATGCGAGATCATCCTTTTGCCTGTGTTCGACAATATGCGACGGACTCCATTGCCTTAGTGTGTCGTTGAGAGGAGATATAACGGCGACGTCACTGATGGAAGGAGCGGAGGTTTTAGAACTGTACGAGCTAACTTACTCTGACTTGATTCTGCTGTCATCTCCTTCGAACGGTGACGAGTCGACTAATAATGAGTCAATTGAAGAATTTGAAAGATTGGACACAATAAGGAGAAGGTTGATGGAAACCCTAGGGCCCAGAGGTCCAGGTCTTCTCTCCATCACTGCTGTCCCTAAAGCTTCTCTTCTACGCCGAAAGCTTCTTCCTTTAGCTCGTAAGCTCGCTCTTCTCGACCCCGAACAACGCAAACAACTTCTTAAGGCTAGTTCGATGCCTTTTTTCTTTTCTATTTTCTTCAGAGGACTTTGGATGTTTCTTAATAAATAATGCTTTTGAAAAGAAAAAAAACTATGTTTTCAGGAACACAAATTGGGGAGTGATGTTCCTTTGAAAAATCCGGATAGAAACGTTTCGTCTTTTGCTATGCAACTCAAATACGATGAAGCTCTGGATTCTTGTATAGGTACAGATAAGCCTGCAATGAATTCAAACTTGGCCTCTATAGATGTTTATAACATCAAAAAATTTCAGGATAATGTGTTTGGGAATCTATCTGAGACCTTCAAGGAGCTAGGATTTTGTATGATGGACATGGGACTTCGTGTTGCACAAGTATGTGACAAAGCCATTGGCGGCAACGTGTTGGAACAGAGCTTGTTAGAATCAGGAACAGCGAAAGGAAGGCTTATACATTACCATTCTGCTTTGGATAGTTTAGTTATCAGAGAAAATGGGAAAGGGAAGGGCAAGAACAAGTACAAAGAACAATCAATAAGAAGTGACCTAAGTAATGTTGAACGTTCAGACTTGGTTGCCAGTGAAGTTAGATTGTGTGCAAATCGAGCTGATCTATGGCAACAATGGCATTATGATTATGGTATCTTTACCATTTTGACAGCACCGATGTTTCTTAACTCTTGTTACTTGTCAAATGATATAAGAAAAGTTCAAGGTTCGTTACTTTGTGATCAAGAATGTTGTTATCCTAATGGGTGTTCATATTTGCAAATCTTTGATCCCAACAAGAATTATGTCTTCATGGTAAAGACATCTCCGGAAAGTTTCATCATTCAGGTTGGGGAATCAGCTGATATCTTATCAAAAGGGAAACTCCGGTCTAAGCTTCACTGTGTCTGCAGACCAAGAAAGTTAGAGAATTTAAGCAGAGAAACCTTTGTCATGTTTCTGCAACCTGCATGGACCAAAACCTTCTCGATTTCTGCTCGTGCTGTGGAACAATGCATCTTAGGTGATAGTTTGTCTGATATTGAAAATGACCACCTTGATCAAGGCTTAAATGAATTCACACGTGAAATTCTTAAACGTGTTCCACCACTTTCATCACGGTTGAAAGACGGGATGACATTTGCAGAGTTCTCACGTGAAACAACTAAGCAATATTTTGGGGGGAACGGTTTGCAATCTAACAAATAGCTGCTTAATTTCTTTGTTTTACAGATGCAACTTTAGGTTGATTCTACCTCTTATATTGTCATTACATTTTGATCTATTTTTTCTTTTGCATGACTTCCTTTTTTTTTAATCTGAAATCCACTTGTCTTCTTACTTGGATCCATTAATGTGTTCATTTCTCCTTAACAGGCTGATCCATAATTTGGATTTTGATACAGAATTCCTCTTAAAAGTGAAAGAAAACAGAGAGACTTTTTGGACCAGTTATGTTTAGCTGCTTAAGGTGTTTGCTGTAATTACTACTTGATAATTTGATTGTTGCCTTACTACACATAATTGCAATTTTGGTCGTCTATAAGTGATTCGTGCAACTTTCTGCAAATGGTGTTTAGTTTTTCTACCATTAAGGGTTTAAAGCTCAACCTTTAGTTCCGGTCAAGAATTGTGTCCATGTTTGCTGCTGCTATCAGATAATGTGATCCGTTATGCTTCCTGGCTGCCCAACCGAACCTGCAAGTTAGTCTTAACCTTTGACTTTCTTTTGATCTGGTTGAGCTTATTTAAGCTCTACTGCTTATTTGCTGCAATACTTGACGCTTAGACTTGAGCTGTTTATGCATCAGTTCCTCTAGTAGTAGATAGTGCCCTATATTATCTCTTGAACTGGTTGAGCTTTTACAGAAATGAGGATATTCAACTTTGACTGCAGATAAATGAAACAAGATATTTATCTTAGCTCTTGAACAGGGCAGCTCTCGAGGCTGCTTGGTTGATGTTTACATCCACAATGACTAATCGCTCTTAAGCTTTTGAATAGGGAATTCTTAAGCCAACCCTTAATTGTTTCGCTGGGGCATCTGTATTTTTCATTTCCATAATTCTTAGTTTCGTAGCTAGTTATTGTGATCATGTTGAACAATGTATATAGGCTGAACGTATTAATGCACCGTATAATTATTTGGAGTTGCGAAGTAATTTTCTTGTTTGGTAAATCAGTAATTTATATAAAAAAAGTAAAAGTTATGTACAAATCCTGCAAATCTCTTACCTAAACCAAAAGGGCTAACCTAACGTGAATTCACGAGGAACCCAACAAAAATGTTTCTTATGACCAGAAACCACAACGGCAAGCCTATTCGTATCTACTAACCAAGATGACCTTATATAAAAGGGACCATCTTACCAATAACACAACCATTCCCAGACAAGCATTTTGCAGCAGAAAATCAATTAGTTAAGCCTTTCTTTACAAAGCCATTACTTCGAGCCAGCACATCATAAGTAGAAGAATCCTAGTTTTATTCTTCTAATTTTCTGAAAAATGTGGGATCTATTTTGCTTTGAGTACCGAAGTTGATGATGGAAGGCTCTTCCCCCTTGCTACTAGCTTTCAACTTGTTCATTGTCGAATTTTTTCTCAGCTCTCACCCCACCAGCCTTAGTAAACAGTTGTGAAGTAATTTTCATTAGTAACAAAAGCTTTGGTTCCACTTCTGTTTGGTTCCACATTTTTTGTTTTAGTTTTCTGTTTTTAGTTTTATTTTTCTTTCAAATAAAAACAATGTTTGGTAGTTAATTCAAGTTATATTTTTATTAATGATAACAATTACATATTAGATAAGATTTTAAAATAAATTATTTTTAATTAATTAAATTTATTTTAGCTTCTTATATAATATTTATTAGTCAAATGGTAATAAAACTATTTTATTTTATTAAAATAAATAATCTATAATTACATTTTATTTATAACTAAAATTGATACATTAAATCTAAATTTTGTTCAAAATTGATATATTTTGAAGATATTTAAATTTAATTATATTTATTAATAATTATAAAATTAATTTAATTTAATTTAATTACAAAAATTATATAAATTATTGAATAAAAGTAATTATTTGACTTAATTAAATATAATATTAAAATAAATTATTCATATTTTTATTAATAATTAATATATTAAATAATTAAATAATATATATTTAGTTGATAGTAATTAGATTATAAAAATAGAAAAAAATAAAAATCACTTTTGTAGTTTTCACAAATTTTGAACATTGCAAGAAATTGAAATAAAATCCCTAAATTAAAAACTCAAACAAATATAAATATAAATGTAAATGAAACAAACATATTGTAAGTTTATCAATTATGAAGTTGGATTCAAGCATACACAATTACTAAATATAAGTACAATAATCAATATTCAAACAAGTATTTAATTTAATAATTTTTTTGGAACTATAACAAAATTTTAATGATAAACTTTAAATTAAAATTTAAAAGCACCTACTCCAAAAACAAAAGCTCGAGAACGTTGCCATAGTCTCTTTGTTTGGTTCACCTAAGATGGTCAATAAACAATTTATCTATACATATAATTATAAAGGATATTTACTTTCGTCAAAATTTAATAAGTGATTAATCTTGGAGAATATTTCTAATATTTCTGATAAATAATATAAAGTACTAAAAAGATTTATCTAATTTTATAACTAATAGATGCATTATATTTTAAACATTGTATTTAATCAAGGGGATTTATATATAAGAGCTATTTTCTTTGCATCTGACAAGTGATAAATTTTGAAAAAAAATTGTTTAAGTTTTATAATAAATAATTTATAGAAATTAATAAGGAAATTTTTTTTTACTTAATGGTGATTTAAAAATAATAAATATATATTATAATTTTAATATTTTATTTTATCGAGCATAATTATAATTTTAATATTTTATTTTATCGAGCATAATTTCTTATTTAAAATTTTCTATTCAAAATTTTAGTCACCATTAAATATTTATATTTAATTCAGAATTTTACATATGGTAATGCTTAAGCAATTAGTTCTGATTTTCCTAATAAGTAGTTCATAAAATCAATAAAACATTATTTATTTTATCATGATGTATAATTAATTGAATACATTATATTTTTAGTATTATATTCAATTAGGCTTTTTTATTTAATTTTTTCTATTAAAAGATTAACTATCATTAATTTTTTATTTATAAATTTAATTATCCTATTAATATAATATTTCTGATAGTGATTTTAAGTTGATCTTGATCATATATATTTCTTTAAATATTTCATATAGCTGCATTTACAATAATTTAATAAGTAAAATAGAAAATTTTTTAGATTATTTATAGTTTTTATTATTAGAAAATATTTGATATATTTATATATTTTATTAGATAATATTTGAAGTTTTTATATATTTTAATCAACTAAATATACTTAATTCAATTCTTACGATTTTCCAAGAGAGGTAATATGGAAAAAGTTAAAAAATATATTAAATAAGGTAATTACAACTTATTAAACAAGTATATTGTTAAATATGTGAAAAGGTAAGAACTTTTAACCTAAAATTCGTTAATTTTAAACTCACAGTTTATATTAAATATAAAATAAATAAAAAATTTGATTAAAATAATTTATATTTACAATATATAAAGATATTTAAACTTAATTATTTTCAATTATTTCAATTTTTTGTATAAAATATGATTGTTTTAATATTGAATTTATTGAAACAAGGAAGGTTCCAATCTATGTAACAAAACATAAGTATTACTAATGATTTAATTTTGGACAGAAGTCATGCACAAATAAATAGCAATCTCGTGAAAACAATAAAGAAAAGTTGTCAAGTCAAGAACCAAATTAAACTAAGACAAAAGGATAACAAGATTATAAATAAAATGTAATGATCATTGTACTTCTTGCTAGGTTACTTTGATACTTTCGAAGCTCACTGTGAATAAATGCAACAACATTAATTGCACAATTCTTTTCAATCATCAATAATAAATAAAGTTTAGATTTCAAAGAAAATTCTCTTAATCCTTAAACATACTTTAGGAAACATTATGAGAAGTGTTTAAGTTAATTTTACATTAAAAAATTGAGTATGAGTATTTGAAGATGTTGGAATCATGATTTTAGAGGTATTGGTCAATTATTATAAGTTAGTGGTAAATCAATACAAGTTCAAAACTAGAGTACTAAAAGTTTGTAGCAATATTAGTTAATACATTAGTAAAACAATGTTACTAGAATTTCTTACATTCAATACATATTGGTTGATTAATATGCTATACTAGTTGACCAATATACTAAATTGGTCAACCAATGTACTGCAACTAGTCACTGGCAATAACTAGTTCTTGATCCTAATGACTATTTTGGGACCTAAAGCACATATATGGGAAAATATTTGGGTGTTCTATAAACAAAATTTAAAGAGTCTTCCAAAGATTTTGTGAGCATTCATTATTGTATTATGAAGTGTGTGAGCCTTTAAGTTAACAAAGTGAGGTCTTTTGAGTTGTAAATTTCATTTTTGAGTTGAAGTTAATCTTCACCTTGAAGTAAGATTATAAGGGTTACTCTATACTAAAATACAAACAAGATTATTGTAAGAAAGTTTCTCTTTGCTTGTTGAAAGAAGAGATTTAGTGAAATTTCGATAAGTGTCTTGGACAGTGGATGTCAGTAAGGGTTATTGAACTGGTATAAATTGGTTTGCCTTTCTTCTTCCCTATACTAAAATTATTGTTTAATTGTGTGATCAACTTACATTAAGATATTTTTCATCATATATTGATCCTTGATCAATCACATTTATTATATAGAAAATAGTTGTTTAAATTTATTGAAACCCATTTTACCTCCCCCTCTTTTAGGTTCCATTAGAGACTAACAATTGGTATCAAAACATATTTCTTAAGCTATTATTTTAGAAGAAATTCTAGAGTGAAAATCACAATGGCATACTTAGGTGCATCATCATCCTCATCCAACTATGAGGGAAAAAATATTAGTATAACTCTTTTCTTTCATGGCATGACTATCTCCATTGGAAAGCTATGATTAAGTTTTTTTAATGGCTTAATATTGATTTGTGAGAATCAAATGACCTTTTTGCTTTCATGGAAGTGATAGATGATAAAAATGGTTCCTATATAAGTGGAAGTGATGATAAAGACATCACACTTACGACTACAATAAGTTTTTGAAAAAAAACTTTTATAAAAGAAAAGAATTAAACGAAGATGAGGTTGATTCACAATGTAAGTAACATTATTTATTTATACTAATTCAAGGGAGGTTCAAATTGATTTTTTTAATGATAACAATACATAAATACTACTAATGAGTTTGTTATCTTGATGAGAAGCTATATAAGAATAAGATGTAGCCTTGTACAACACAAGAAGATACTTCGTCAAGATGATCAAGACAAGTTGAAGTTTGCAACCTTAAAAGTGAATATCAATTCAAGAACAAAAGAAGGTTAAGAAACATCACGTTCACTCTATACTTTGTAATAGTAATTGTAATCTCATTTTGTTATTTTGGTAATTTTAAAGGCTTAACATGCATAAATATTTTTTTAAGAGCAAAATATTCAAATTCTCATTCATGATGATAAAACTCATTCAGAAACTGAGTAGTAGAAACCCAAATCTGTAAATGCGCAAATCGAATAGATGCTCGAGCTAAAGAATGAGCACGTCTATTGGCTTGCCTACGAATCCACCTATAAGAAATATTTGGTAG
>JANKOE010000004.1:22964569-22983911 GCA_026284465.1 Erythroxylum citrifolium
ACAGAGTAGGAACAGAATAACTTAAACAGGGAATTTGATCCCATCTTTCAGACCTTATATTCCATGCGTTATAACGAGTTGGTGACAGGAAGGCAACTCCCCACAACTGTAAATTGTGAATTAGTGGATAAAGTTAGTAGTTTTAACTTATTTGATTGCTAAGGAATTGTTTATTTATATTTATATTTTTAGTTTTTTTATTTTTGTTTTAAATTTAGTGAAAATATGGTTTTGGTTTCTTCAGCTTTTCGAAATTTATGAAAACTACGAAAAGTAGTTTTTTATGTCTTTATTTTTTTAATATCAACTAAATATATATTATTTAATTATTTGATATATTATTTATTAATAAAAATTATAAACAATTTAATTTAATATTATATAATTAATTTAAATTAATTATCAATAAAAATTCTGAATACTTTAATTTTATTTAATAATTTAATTAATTAATTATTGACAAATATAATTAAGTTTAAAATATCTTCAAAATATAAAAATTTCAAATAAATTTTGATTAAATAACATTTAATTTTTAAATTATTTATTTAAAAATAAAATAATTTTATTGAGATTTTTTAATAAATATTATGTAAGAGATTAAAATAAATTTAATTAATTAAAAATAAGTTATCTTTAAGTTTTATCTAATATGTAATTATCATCAATAATAAAAATATAACTACATTGATATTAAAAACTAAATAAAATTTTGTTTTTATTTAAAAGAAAAATTTAAACTAAAAACTAAAAAATACAACAGAAAAATAGAAGTGGAACCAAACAACCCCTAAGTTCTTGTATGTCTATATAAAAGCATCTTTTCTAGTTCATTTATAAGTGGGAATACATTCAAACATCTGTGTAAGAGTTTTGAACATCGAGAGAAAGTCCTTATTGAGAGATTTGAGTAAAAAAAACTTCATTTGTTTTATTATTATTTATTGTGTAAATAAATCACTAAAATGTTAGTTTTAGTATATCTTTTCATTGATTTGTTCTAAACACATAAGTGTTAGGAGTGTAAGTGATACTTCAAAACACAAGTATAAGGTGTTTGGAAACAAATGGACTTGTTGGTTGATAATCACGAAGGAAGGATGAGTTAAGCTTTAGCAAACATGCGTTTGATTGTTGTACAAAAACTTCAACATTTTTATTCAATTATGTTGCGGTCCAAAAAGTTCTCTTGGCAACTGATATCAGAGCTTTGTTGGTGAACAATGACTGGTATAATCAATTTTACAGAAAGAGTTGATATATAAGAGGCATTTACTGGTTCTCTAGCCCTAATAGATGAAAGTACTATTCCTTTCTTAGAAAATTTTGAAGCTTTGGTGATTGAATTTCAAGAAACAAAGAGAGTAATTAAGGAATAGTTGTAAACTCATGAGGAGGTGATCTATGACATGACGCTTAAACATATTATATCTAAGAACGAACTAAAAATTCGATCAGAGAGTATTATAATGATGGTGTAAAGGCCACAAATTTTTTATGGCAAGAGAAATGCCAAAGAGATCAAAATTTTATTATAAGATATAGAGCAATACTTTATGGTGGCAAAGATATTTGATGTAGGAAAATGTCCAGCATGATAATGTATATGGTGGATGATATGAAACCATGGTGGAATATGAAGACTTTAAATGATATCAATGCGGGTAGACCTCCAATTGACACTTAAAAGAAAATGAAGGAGTTAACATGTTAGTTCCTCTCTAATAATACTTCCTGATTTACAAGGGAAGCTTTGAAATGGTTAGGACAAGATAGATCGATGCAGGAGTGTGTGAGGTAATTTACATCTTTGATGTTGGATATACAAAAATTGTTCAAATTTATAAATAACTTGCAAGGTTGGGCATAAGTTAAGCTTCGAAGGTAAAATGTGAAGGACCTCTATAGCACAATTATGGATGTAGATTCCTTGGTGGATCTTCAAATTCTTCCACCCATTCGAACTAGCAGAGAGGGTAAGAAGAATGATGAAACTCATAATGGCTCAAAGAAAGGAAAAAGGAAGGTATGTGAAACTCCCCATTGTTAGTCGAAGAAACATACCATTGAATCAAAGGAGTTTCCAAACAATGTTTTGATGACAAAAAAATAACTACTACTAATGGATTTATTATTTTGACGAGAAGAAATATGCGAATAAGATATAGTCATAAACTCAAGAAAATAGTTTATGAAGTTGATTAAAAAAAAGGAGATAAAGTGCTACAATTTACAAAGTGAAGACCAAGTTAAGAACAAAAGATGAACAAGGAACATCAAGGCTATTCTTTAGTTTATAATGTTAATTGTAATATCATTTAGCTAACTTGATGTTTTAAAAGCCTCACTATACATAAAGATTTTATTTAACTTTATTGTACGAATTTTGCCATTTATCAAGAGACATTAAAGTTTTTATTTCTAATAAAAAAAGCCTTTTAATCTTTCAAACACTCTTTAAGGAAAATTTTAAAAAACTTTTAAATTATAATTACTTTAAACAAATCAAGTTTAAGCATTTGAAGAAGTTAAAATCATTTTTTTGGATTGTTTGACCTATATGGACTAATGATCAACCAATATGGGTTAAAGTTGTTAAATTTGATAATTTTAGATTTTTTAGTGATATTGGTTAATGTATTTATTGATTAACATGCTATATTGGTTGACCAATATGCCTACTAGTCAACCAATGGCTCAATAAATAGTAAATCTGTTTATTTAATGCACATTAATTGATCAATATGCTATACTGGTCAGCTAATCTTTCTAACTAGCCATTGTAATTGCTAGTTCTTTGTAACTAGCGGCTTTAATAGGTAGTAAGGATCCTAAAATCTTATAAATACATATTTTCATTGGTTTTAGCATCAAAAATCATTTCGTTGTCTTTTTTACATATTTCTAAGTGTTTTCAATCATTAAAGTATCATTTTCTCGTATTTGTATAAATGAGCTTCTTTGAAATTATCAAGTATAAAGTAAGGCATTTTGAGTTGTAAGATTTGGTTGCGGCTTATATTATTGTACTTGAGGGTGTTCCAAGTGGGATTAAGGTTCCTTTGAACCATAAATACTGTAAAAGGGTTCCTGCTTATCGAGTAAAGATTGTAAAAAGGTTATTCTTCTTTTTGAAAGAAGAATTATAGTGGAATTCCATGAAGAGACTTAGGAGTGAATGAAGACAAAGGTTGTTTAATGAACCACTATAAAATGATTTTCATTTTCTCTTTCGTATCCTCTTTAAATTATTATTTAATTGTTTGATTGTTTTTGTTACGTAATCCCTTAATTCTTATATATAAGTGTGTGTTATATATATATATATATATACACACACACACATATATATATATATATCTACATATATATATATATATACACACATATATATATATATCTACATATATATATATACACACATATATCTATATCTAAATATTGATTGTTGTTAAACTAAGTTAATTGGTGAGAAAATTTGTTGAATTTTGTAAGCATCCAATTCACCCTTTATTAAGTGTCATTAAGGACTAATAAGTGATAAAAAAGCATTTTTTTATTAGGGTAGTATTTCTAATAAAGAAAAGATCTTAATGGCGTATTTAAGAGTAGCGTCACCATTTAACCAAAATGGACAAGGCATATCATCATCATTTAACTAAGAGGGACAACACATTAGTAGATCACCTTTCTTTTATAGTGATGATTACCTCTATTAAAAAACTCGAATGATGTTTTTCTTAGTAGGCGAAGGTGTTTACTTAGGGAAAATAGTTTTAAATGGTCCCTTTATATCTATAAAAATTGTAAATAACAAAAAAGTTAATTAATTAAAGGAAGAATGGAAATATTAAGATAAGAGACAAATCTCCTTGAATAGTAGGGATGCACTTATCTTATTTTATGTATTAGGAAGAAATTAATTCAATAGGGTCTCTATGTGTAAATCGACTCATGAAATATGACATACTTTAGTAGTTACACATTAAGGAACAAATCAAGTAAATGAGGTTAAAGTGAGGATGTTAACACATTGATATGAATTGTTTCAAATGAAGCATGATCAAAGCATATTTAACATGTACGCTAGATTTATTGATATTATTAATACTCTTAAAGGTCTCAGAAGAACCTATACTAATGTTAAAATGGTAAGAAAATTACTTAGGTCACTTTCAAAGATGTAGGAAGCTAAAGTGATGGCTACACAATAAGACAAGGATCTAACAATATTATCATTAGAGAAACTTGTTGGCTCTCTTCTTATATAAGAAGTAAGGCTCTAAGAGAAGTAAGAAGAAATGACGCATTTAAAGAAAAAGAATTTAGTGTTCAAAATCTTAAAAGAAGAATTAAGTGAAGACCGAAGAGGAAGAGACACCAATTAGTGCGAGTGATAAAAAAGACTTTGGAGTAATTACTAAAAAATTTAAGATGTTTTTGACGAAGGGATTCTACAAAAGAAAGAACTTTAAGGAAGGTAAAGGTCATTTTAAACACAAATCCTCTAACATTATTTATTTTGAATGTAGGAAACTCATCCACATAAAGCCATAATGTCCTCTACCCAATGATAATGAGAAGTATAAAAGAAACTATAAGAAGAAGAAGAAGGATAAGAAGAAAGCACTTAAAGTGTCAACTTTAAATAACATAAGTGAACCTGAAATGAGCATTGGGAAGAAGAGAGAGCTCATATATGCTTAATCACTGTAGATGAAGATTAGGTAACATCCAACTTTAATTTGTGTGATAATGATAATGATTTGAAACATAATAAATTAGTTAAAAGTTTAGAATTGTGAATAAGAAAAGCAATAAATTATCTTCCAAATTCAATGAAGTTTAAAAATAATTGGATGCATGCATGAATAAGAATGAAAATATAAAAAGTGAATTGCATAGCATTAAAGCATTTAAAAATATAATCATTGATTACAACAACATATTAAAAGTATTAAAACATATGAACTAAGTTATTCTAAAATTATCTCTTCTTTCCTTTTCCCGCCCACTTGGCTTTTCCTCCCTGCCTTGGTCCCAAGCGGGCACCTATCTCCATGGGTGACCCGACGCCATCTCCTGCTCTAGATCCCTTCCCCCCTTCCTTCTTCGCCTTCTGGTTCGCCATGTGTTCCTCCAGCAGTGGCGAGTGTCCCCAGCAATGGCACTCTTCATATGGAGTCGCAGGGTGCACTACAAATAGAGCCCTCTAGTGATCGACGCTCTCTTCAGGGCCCCTCCTTGGCCTCTGATGCTGCCCCTGGACAGAGTGGCTGCTCCTGGCGCGACAAAATCGCGGGCCATCCCCATCGAGGTATGCTCACTCATTACCCTCATTTTCTATAGGATGGGGTCATTTCCCCTTCGGTTGAGTTGTTGCGGGCTGGTGCAAAAGCATGGTCTAATGCTTTAATTGGTTTTTTCTGGAGCAAATGCCTGGCTTTTCCGGCTGTTAATGCCTGGGCTAAGTCACGGTGGAGTAAGAACGGCTTTGAAAAAGCCATGCTTATGGATGACGGGAAGTTTTTGTTTAAGTTCTCTTCGCACGCAAATGTCTCTGAAATTCTGGAACTTGGGCCATAGCATATCGGTGATCAACCTCTGCTTTTGCGTCAATGGAGGCCTGGTATGGGTTTGGACAGCAGCTCTGTTGCGGTGATTCCGATCTGGGTTCAATTTCATGGCCTTCCCTTGGAGTATTGGACGTTGGAGGGTCTTAGTCATCTTGCTAGTGGTATTGGGAAACCACTCTACTTGGACTCTCAAACTGCTGCCATGGACCGCATTGGATATGCTAAGATCTGTATAGAAGTAGCTAAGGATGTCGTGCTTCCGGACACAGTGTCCATTCGGCGGCTCAATGAAGTAGGTGACTTGACTAGTGCCAACATTTCCGTTACTTATCCTTGAAAACCAACTACTGTCAGTAAGAAGTGGGTCAAGACGGGGAGACAATTTCCGTCAGGCTGGTCGCAGGATTTGACCACTTAGCCTTCCGAACCCCATAGCCAGCAGGTACCTGGACAGGGTCAGGCATGTGAGCTTGCCGTTGGGTTGCCAGTGACTCCCGAAGGGGAATGTCCTAGTCAACCAACTATTTTAGCAGCTTGTGCTTCCTCAATGGATAATCCCTCTCGGATGAGTGTTGGGCAAATGGCTGTTGTCGCAGAGGCCCAATCGGTTGGGCAAGATCCGAGCCCTCAGGAAACTACTCGTCTGGTGGTGACTGGAGAGTTGGCCTGCTCTTCAGGACTTCCTCCTACAATTACCGATACAGGGATAGCCTCCCCCAAGGGTGGGGCTATTACTTCAGGTTCTGGAATTGAAGCTGATGTTTCAGCAACTGGAATTGAAGAAGGGAGATCCCTCCAAGGGGTAGGGACGTTTCTCCTGCTGTTGGTACCGAGGAGGGTGAGCTTCCTCAAGAATTAGCCCAATAGCCCCGGCGTACGGTGACTAGAAGGACAACAAAGAAGAAAAAGCATAGGGGAGTTATCTCCCCTGAATGCCTTTTTTAATGATGTCCATCCTAGTGTGGAATGCGACTTTAAATGTAGGTTGAGGCTGCTGTATGTTATGTACCCTCATGTAGTTCCTGTGATGTTGGCGCTTCTGTGATGCTTGGAAGGCTATTTTCTTTTTTGTCTTACTTTTCTAGGTTTGTTATTCCTTGTACATTGTTCTCGATGTTTCTTTGGTAATTAAAGTTTATTAAAATTTCAAAAAAAAAGATGATCTCCTAATTATTAGATATGTGGATTTAAACTATATAGGATATTTAGATAATAGGAGTTCTACTATAGGGTATGTCTTTACTCTTGCAAAAGGGCCTATTCTTTAGAAATCAATGTTATAGTTTATAATTACAATGTTATATAAGAGTATAGAATAGTGGTTGAGGCTACCAAAAAATTATTATGGTTTAAAGGACTAGTGAAGGAGGTAGGCATCAATAAAGGTGAAGTTTGAATATGTTGTGAAAGTCAAAATGTCATATGTTTGTCAAAGAAATGTGCATTATACAAGGAATAAGTAGATATATGTGAGTTTTCATAAGAACAGGGAGTTAAATGGCATATGAACATATCTTATTAAAAAGGTTCATATTTTTCACGTTCTTCCTTTCCGCAGGGACCAGGAGATTGGATCTAGCCATAAGAAGAATTCTTGGCTGATAAATAACTCATTTCTTAGTCTTCGACCCCCTCAGTCACTACGAATGCCCCCGATTAGTGCAATGGGATGTGTCTATTTATCTATCTCTTGACTTGAAATAGGAGCAAGTTTGAAAAAGGATCTTAGAGCGTCTAAGGTGGGGCCGGGAGGGTCTCTTAATGCCTTCTTTTTTCTTCTCATCGGAGTTATTTCAAAAAGACTTGCCATGGTAAGGAAGAAGGGGGGAACAAGCACTCTTGTAGAGCGCAGTACAATGAAGAGTTGTATGTTGCGTTCGGGAAGGATGAATCGCTCCCGAAAAGGAATCTATTGATTCTCTCCCAATTGGTTGGATCATAGGTGTGATGATTTACTTCACGGGCGAGGTCTCTAGTTTAAGTTAAAAGGTTCATATTTTAAAGAACATAATTGACATATTGATAAAGTCGGTTATTGTAGAGAATTTCAAGGATTGGCTATACTCAATTAATGTCTCAGGATGTTAAACATAGATATAACCCAACCTGCGAAGATATATTCATGAAGTTAAAAAATGTTGTGTATGGCTGATATATATAGGCATACAATCTTGAAATTTAATTATGCAAATGAATGTTTCTTAAAAGCGTTTTGAGTGGCATGGTCTAGCCCAAGACATATCGTTTCCAAAAAATAAAAGTGAAAGCATAGGCTAAAGATATGAGCATGTTGGTGTGACAAAGGTGTTTTTATATGATAACATAATTTGGGACTTAACTGTGTTACAAACTATTTCTTGTGGACGAAGAATTCAATAAGATCTACATAATAAAGACATAGGTGTCTTAGATTAGAGGAGGTATTTTTATAGGATATAATTTAGGAGACAGTAGTGTAATAGACTTTATTTTGTATGTGGAGAAATTAATGAGATCTATAGGTGTCTCAAACTGCATTAACACAGTTATTCTTATTTGAAACAAGATTTTTGGTATATTTTAAACCTTGGAAGGACTTTATGACTCACTAAAATCATGGTTAAATTATGTTGAAATTAAAAAAAAAGGATCTATTTGAATAAAATTGTACCAATTAGGGCTTCCATGTGTGTGTGTGTGCGTGTTGTAAACCTGGTCGATATATCCATCATTATGTTATTCAATAATAAAGCATTTGTTCTTGAATCTCAAAGATGTAGACACTCTTAATTGGTAAAAACTCCTTAAAGACTTATCATATTCTTATTTTTCATTATTCATTATTCTTGCTAACTACATTTTCAATATAATCAAAATAAGTCAAATATGCACACATTTATAATTTTAACCTTAATGTCACTTCATCTTTTAAGAAAATACGAAGAGATATTCGTATTGGTTTATATAATACAAATTATATTAAATTAATTTTAATATTAAATTTCAATATATTACAATGTTTTTAATGATTTAAAATACTATACACTTTAGAGTACTTAAATTGATTGTCTATCCATCAAAAAGTAATTTTCAAATGTATAGACTTGAAGTCACTTTTTTCTAAAACTTTTTATTCTTCTAAACAAAGTTATAATTTGGCTTATCTTACTATAATCTAAAGAGTAGATCACAAGACCTTAAGTCAAACAATATACAACACAATCTTCTATAGAAATGGATGTTAAAGTAGAGATCAAAATTTATATTTATCATTTAATTATACAATAATTTCTATACAAAATTAAATAATCCTTGATAAGTGATTAATTATTCATATTTTTAAGTCTATATTCAGTGCAACCAACTTGTTTTATTGATTATTTTATTGTTTTTTATGCTTAATTCATTCATTTTTCAAGTTGTAATTCACTTATTTAGACCCAAAAAAATGAATTCAAGTAAGTTTGAGGCGATTTAAAGTTATTTTGATCAAGTTATAAGGTTGTCAGAAAAGTATATGGCCAAGTACATTTTCTTGTACTTGCTTTTATTCTTTATTATGCTTAATTTAAAGCTACAAGGACATGTTTCAAGTGAAAAAAGTTATTTTAAGGTTTCAAAAAGTTATATAACGCTGAACATATCTATGTTTAAGAAGTACATGCCTGTATACTTGCCCATGTTCATATTTTAGCCTGTATTTATGCACGTACTTGCTTTCGATTTAAATCTCGTGGATTTTTTAAGTATACAGCCACGTACATGATTGTGTACTTGCCCATGCACCACCTAGTAACCTCATTTTTAAACTATAGAAGGCAAAACTAAAAGGTAAAGAAAAAAAAGGAAAGCTTTTGTTAATGCATCGTTCATTATGACGAACTAAATCATTGTGTTACCTAGACAAGATGAACCTTATAATGGAAGTGTAGTAATTTTAATTTATGTTTCAGTTTCATTGAGATTTAATTATTTGTTCTTGTCATCATGAATTAATGTGCATCAGTGTGTTGATTCATGTTTGATTTCATATATTTGAAATTGAAAATTTCTTTGTATGAGTTGATCTAGCATAATTAAAAGGAGTTACAAATAGAAATAAATTGATATAAAACTTTTGGATTATGATCATAAATTGATTAACGTAATTCTAGGAGTTTCAAATAGGAAACAATTTCAATTATTTAACCCAGAATTAATTGTTAATAATATTGAGAAATATATTATCATAATTAAGAAATTTACATGGTTGAATGAGCTTTAGGTTAGATTAATGTATGAAGTCTTATTTTCATAAGAAGTCTTAAAGGATTCGCAATCTAGGTATCATTGTCTTTACTGATTGTTTCTTATTTTAATCTACGTTCTATTAGTTAATTGTGTTGATTGGCTTTAGTTTATTGCTTTAAAACCAAATTGGTCATGTTCATCACTATAATTTGTTAGACTAGATAATAGAGAGACTATTAGTACTAGTAATTCTAGTCATCATGGGTTCGACACATCATTATTAATGTTATAAATGTGCACTTACGATAAAATATTCAATCAATTTTTTGGAACAGTTACCGAGGACACAGATATTATGAATGTTTAATTTTTATTAATCTAATTATTATTTTTCTTTCATATTTATTTTCTTTTTATGGTTACTTATTTATTCTTGGAGCTCTCTTTTTTCATCTTCTATTTGTAGCTTAATTTTTGGATTTGTATATTCACTATTATAGTTACTAAATATAATGGAAGGATGGAGAGAATAATATTCTTTGGGGGATTATAATATGTCATCATTTAGGCAACACTGGAAGCTTGGAAAAAAAAGGCATGATAATATGTATATGGAAGCTTAATCTATATCAATGGTGCATTATGACATCTATGGTGGTGGTCACCCTAATCATTGTTGTCAAGCGTCGGACTATATGTAGAAGAAACCAATTTGCACAGGGAACTAGCCTCAAAATATCCCCTGTGGGAATACTCATAATCTAAGGTGGAAAAACAATCATAACCTTGCATGTAATGATCAAGTTTTGCCTGAATTTTTGAAACAATAACAAAAAAGAAGGATCGATGTCTTGAGAAGCTCCTTACAAAAGCCATTACTATAGCCCAGGCTAACTTTCAAGACACTAAAGAACTATTTGCCTCTTTTAATAACATAAGACACTAACTAAATAGTTCGTTGAGCTTATTTCTATAGAATGGCCTGGTGTTTTATCTAAATAAACTTTACCAAATTTGAGGGAACAAAGTGAACACGACAACTTTAAGGAGTAGAGAGGAGGTAAAGATTGAAGAAAATGAGGAAGTTGATGTTTAAGAAGAGAAGAAAGAGGAGAAAGAGGAAGATCAAAAAGAGGAGCCCAATAAGATATTTATCGAGAAATTATCAGTATTATCTTAAGTACAAAAAACTCCCACTTCCTATAGAACAAATTGTCAGATTCGATTGATGATCTAAAGGGTTTTATTATCCTTTATTATATTTATATTGTATTATTAAAAAGGCATCAATAGATTTACTTTGTTTTATTAATTTAATACCATATTAATTCCTTATATATTACATTATGTGGCCTATTTATTGGCTAATGAGTTTTTATTTAAAAAGCGAGCGGAAGCAAACCGTTAATAATAGATCTAGGTTGAAAAAAGGCTTATTGAGAAGTCTGTCTAAACGACTCATAAAGAAGCATTAATTGAAAGGCAATCCAAAGATTAGGTGTTTTTGTTTTGATTAAGTAGTTTTCATGATTTTCATGAGTATTTAATTATTATCAAATTTTTAGTATCATGTTTCTAATTTTGTAAGTTAAGATTTGATAAATTTTCATAGGTTAGGAAGGCAGTATCATCTAGAAATGTTAGAGTAGAGAAGGTTTCACTAGCACTAGATAGATGTTATTATATTGAACATGACTAAAAATCTTCTATTATGAGGTGAGTACTAGTTATCTTTTCCTCCCCTCATTAATTTTCATATTTTTCCTTGTTCTTGCATGTTTTGTACATTAGCTTGAATGTGGGGAAAGGACTTAGCAGTCAAGTTTGTCAATTTTATTATAATTACCTAAATAATGAATCATTTTAATTTTTTTCAAAAAAAGATGTTGATCAAGTTGATTCATAATGAGTTTGGTCATAATTGTGATTTTATTTGTTTAGGTAAACAATTATGAGTTTTGATGATTATGAAAATTTCAATTTATTTTATTAATTTTGATAATGGATACTTGATTTGTAAGATGATATTTTGTGTTTAATTTTTAGATGCATCAAGTTAAATATGAATTCTTTTTGAGCATTTTCATTACTACATTAAAAAAAGAAAATAAAAGAAAAATAGTAGCATGTGAATAAATGAGTATAAATAATTTTACTCTACTGACTTTGTAGCAATAACAATGTTGAAGTTAAAGAGGGGTACCAATAGCCACGTAAAATAGACCTAGTTGAGTAATCAAGAATATTCATTAAAAGGTGTTTACTTGTGTTAAAAGGCTAGATGACTTTTTAAACAAGTTTGTAAATGCTCCTGTGTTGTTTAAATTTAGTATTTATTTTTAAAGGGGGTATAAAATGTTTAAAAGTTTGAACTTTTTTTTCTTAAGTGTGTTCACTTTATGCATTAAGTGGAATGGTAAACATTAAGTTGAAATTTGAAGAATTATGAAGTGAGTTGAATTGATTTATAATTTGATACAAGTAACTACGTGCTTAACAATTCAACAAACTTTGCAATTGAACGAATAATGGAGAACCTTGATTGATATCTCTAATGTTGTTATTGCTTTCCTGGAGTTGTTTCTTATTATTTTACTCAAAGACAAGCTGTTAATAATCTTAAGAAAGATACTAGCGTAACTGAGAAATTTTCACAGATCCAATTAACTTTAAGTTAAATTAATATGTGAAGTCTTATTTACATGAGAAGTGGGGATTGTACTATGAGTGCCACTATCTACATTGACTATTAGTTGGTTTAATATATATTCTTGTTAGACTAGATAATAGAGAAGCAATTAATACTAGTAATTTTGTTCCTTATGGGATCGACTTGTACTCACTGATACTACTTACAACTATATTGTGCTTTTGCGATAAAACATTCAATCAATCCTTAATTAATGATTTTTCTACTAAAACAAATTTAATGTTAGTGTGACTAAGATAGACAATTACATATAATAATTGTTTTAAAATAATAATTATAATTTTGCTAAAATAAATTAAATTAATTAGGCATTTCAAACATTATTTTAATTGTAAAAAGAGAAAGGATGTCTATTGAACTTCTCTGCCTTAAAATAATTTGTACTTACTCTTTTAAAATTATTAAAGAAAATATAAATTTTTTGTCTACAAAATAAATTATGGAAGACATTAGTTATCAAAATTATAAATCAATATAGTTATAAATAATTTTCTCTCCAAAAAAAATTCCCAAGTAAACCTTATTTAATACATTTAAAGATGGTCAAGCTTATTAAGCATTAAGTTCTGGCCTCACTCTTTTTTATTGTTATTTTTTGTATTTTTAATTTATTTTTTTAGATATATCTACTCTTTTTCTTGGATTAACTTACTTTTAATTCTTCTCATAGTTTCTTTTGATAATTTGAAATATTTTATCAAATGTGTACTTTTCTACCTAATCATAAAATATCACTTTATGAATTTTGTTTTGATAAAAAGTTTGTTCTTCATTTTGTGAAGATTTTTGTTAATATTGTTTTATTCTTTCACAGGATCTCAATGCTAAATCTTTAATTGCAAATTAAACCCTTGTAATTCTGTATGCTATTTGACTTTTAAGATTTTTGTCTTATTTATTTAAGCTTTTGCTATTAAATTAAAATATTTTAATTAGAAAAAGAATAATAAGACACAAAATTGAGCTTTCACCTAAAATTGTGACACTAATTTACCAAAAAAAAAAAGCTTTTGCTTTAATCAAGTGATTATGTGGACACTATTATACTTAAAAAAGTTAATTTTTTGGTCTCATTTGGTAACTAGTAATGAAAAAATAAAAAAAGGGAATGGAAAAGTAAAGCGGGAATCAAAATAAAAATAGAATTACTTATTAAACATATTTATTACGTGAGTAGATAAAGTTAAGAGTTATGTTATTATTTTGTATCAAATATTATGAATGATAGCAATACTCATATTTAGTTATTATATGATTTATTTTGTAAATAATTAATCAAAACATTTTATATTTTAAAAATAATTAATCAAAAAATTTAATGATTTATAAAATCATTAATTTTTAAATAATTATAAATAATTTTTATAATAAGAATATAAGTATCAATGAAATAAAATAAAATAATTGTTAAAGAAATTTACATAAAAGATCATAATATGCAATTTTGATAATAATTAATATTATGACCTAATAATATTTTAATAATATTTCTTTATCTCATATTCTTGATATTTAATTCCAACTTATTCTTATATTTTTTAGGACTAAAAGCATATGATTGTTTAAAATTCATTTTAATTTTATCATTATTTTTATTATTGGTTACCGAGTAAGATCTTAGTAATCCTGTTGGTTCCTGTGGTTGTGGCGAAACCAAATCATTTTCGATCCTCACTTCTCATGGCCAACCAAATAGCGGTTGCTTACGTCCATTCATTTGAACAGCCTAAGGAACTAGTCGGAAGGGCTTTATGGCAACTAAGTTTGAGGGTAGAGACATTCGTTAGTTGGCGAAGGCCTCCACCTGATTGGATAAGACTCAATACGGATGGTGCATATAAAGCAACATCCTCGCGAGCTTTAGGCAGGGGAATAATTTGCGACAGCATGGGAACTTGGATAGGAGGCTTTGCACACAACATAGGCGTCTGCACCGCCGTTTGCGCAGAACTATGGGGGTATTTACCATATTGCAACTTATATGGGATCTTGGCTACCGGCAAGTAGAGTTAGATGTGGGCTCCCTGATAGTTATTAACATATTATCCTCCTCGAATGATCAACCAATCCAGTATAATTCTCTACTACTAGGAATTCAAAATCTATTAGCCAGAGAATGGGTTGTGAAGGCTAGACTTGTGTACCGAGAGGCTAATCGAGTTACGGATTGGTTAGCTACTTATGCCACTTCACTAGAACTTGGCATCTATATATTTCAAAATCCGCCTGTGAGTTATTTATCTATCCTCTTAGAGGACATTTCGGGAGTGTCTCTTCCCCACTTAGTTAATTAAGGTTTCATGTATCTCCTTTATAATCAAAAGTGGGAGAGGAACCTCTTAGGCTACATTTCTCGTTCTTCACAAATGTGGTGATAAGATAAAGAGGTGGAGAAGTCTCATCTGCCCAATTCCTAAGCATGTGGCTTTAGATGCTACAACCAAGACCAATCAGCAGAAATTGGGTCCTTTACAACTAAACGGACTCTTCTTTTCATGAATTTTATCTCAACCTAAGTACCAAGATTATTTTCAACCATAACCCTAAAGAACAATTAGAGGTTTGGGTCTACAACCAACATACATTGACTACTCATAAGTTGAGGTAGAAAATAGGCCCTCATTTAAAAAGATATCGAGTTTTTATTTTTGTAAAAAAAATTAAATTAATCCTTAAATTTTTAATATAGGTGTACAATAGTTTTCAAACTTTCATTTTTTTCATTAAATTTGTTTCAAAAATTTTATTAATCCCTTAATTAATTGGTACACAAAATTTGTGATGTAGGTTCTACCAATGTTATAAGCCAGAAAATAGTACAGAACTGGAGCATTTTGTACTAGTTGGTATCAAACTTTTTGGATGGTACTGATCGGTATTTGAAATACCCATCGATACAGTAAAATTCAAAATGTTGATGGACTAAAATGTAAAAAAATTAAAATCTTAACAAAATCAAACTTTTTCGTAGAGGTAAGAGAGGACCCAGACCATTCAACATTCCAACAACTTCGTATGGTGCTGCACTCGCAGCTTGCAGCTTGCCAGCAAGTTCCTCTCTTCCGTCAATCGTCACCTATCTTTTGTGAGGACCCAGACCAATTTGGCATTCTAGTAGTGATAAAAATGTGAAGATCTTCTACAATCTCACTAGCATTATTATGATTTGTATTATCTTGTATTTAACTTTATCTCCTGTAATCTCATTTGAATTCATTTGTATCTTATCTTATCTCAACAACTTAGATTATCACCAACTTGTATAAATACAGTGTAAAGCAATTCATTGAAATACAAGCAAATAGTTCAGTCATATATCAATTCCTGCTTTCATTTTATTCTTTCAAGTAGCCCCTTCATACCGCATACGTAGCCTATAACTAGCCATCGAGCTCCTCTCCTCTGCCAATCACCAGTTGCGCTAACCATCGTGTTTACACTATCCAGTAGTCACTTGCCAATCGCCAGACATTGTTAATCGCCAATCGTCGCCAGTTGATGCCATTCATCATCCTTTTATGTTGTGTTATGTTCAAAAATTACAATGTTGTGACTTGTGACTAGTCACTTGTGAGCTTAAGCCAATGTTACATCATGCTAGCATGTATGTGTGGATTGTGGAAGGGTACATGCATGTGTGTATGTATTTTGTGTGTGTGTGTGTGTGTGTGTGTGTGTGTGTTGTAAGCTTGTGGACTTATCGATTTGTGGATTGTGGTGTATCATCTATCATGGATGGCTTGTGGAATTGTGAATTATGAACTGTAAATTTATGATTGTGAAATAGTGAAATGAAAGTTTGAATTTATGCCATTCATAAAGATTATCATGGTGTTTACTTGAAAATTATAATTAGTTGTGTTTCTAACATTCTATGATGATTGGGAATTAGAATTTTGAATTGGATTATGAATTTGAGTTTGAGGTTATTTATTTGTTGTTTAAATTGAAATTTAGGGTTGGATTATGAATTTTATGTTTTTCTTGTTTGAAATTTGAGATCGAGATATATTGAAATTTGAATGAAAAGTTAGTCCTTATTCTAAATTAGGTTATATATTATAAATTGAAATTTGTAATAATCAAAAGAGATTAGTTAATTTATAGTTGAATCATATGATTAGCAATTATATAAATTGAATTATAGTTATGAGTTTATGTTTATAATTAGATTATTTAATCAACTAATCAACAATCATACAAAATAAGTTATAATTAAGAGTTTACGGTTAAATCACATATAATAAGTTATATTTAAGAGTTTATGGTTGAATTATGTGATTACAAAAATTAAATTATAGATGTGAGTTTATAATTGAATTATATAATGAGTTATAGCTGTGACCTCTGAGTTTATGATTTGATTATATAATCATACAAAATATGTTATAGTCGTAATTTTATTTTTGAATTATATAATTACACAAAATAGTTCATAGTTGTGATCTTATGTTTGAATTATGTAATCAAATAAAATGAGTTATAGTTGAGAAATTGTAGCAATCAATGTTTATATTTGATGTTTGGGTTTAGGGAAAAAAAACATGAGTTGTTGAGAAACTATTACTGATTTATTTCTTCATTATTTTTTTAAACAATTTTATTTTCATGTGAAGTTATTATGTCAATTTTGATATATGTCTTCATTTATTGTTAAAGATAAATGAAAGGAAGTTTAAATACACCTGATAATTCAATCACTTCAGGAAGATTCAATAATCTAGCTTAGGTTCAAGTTGGATTAGTCCTTGGAGTGAAGAACTGTACCATTTGTTTGTTTTGTAACAAGCATTTGAAAGGTGAAGGAATCACCAGATTAAATATCCATTTAGTTGGGATCAAAGGTGTTGTGAAGCCCTGTAAAACGGGAGTCATGAGATGAAATGACAAATAAATACTTTGCCTGAAGGATATCAGCATAAGAAAGATAGAAGGCAAAAATTGAATTTCAAAATTAGTGGTAAAAGTTCTTTTGTTGGTGGTGTGGATAATAATGGGAATGTTAAAGGTAGTAATATTTCTACCCAACAAAAAGGAAATATTGAACCTGATGTTAGGAAAAGAAGGAGATATAACTATTATTGACCTATTTCTTCATTGTCTTTTTACACAATTTTATTTTCATATGAAGTTATTATGTTAATTTCAATATATGTCTTCGTTTATTGTTACAGACAAATTGAAAGAAGTTTAAGCACTCCTGATAATTCAACCATTTCAAGAAGATTCAATACTCCAGCGTAGGCTCAAGTTGAATTAGCTCTCAGAATAAAGAACTATACTGTTTGTTTGATTTATAACAAGTATTTCAAAGGTAAAGAAATCACTAAATTAAAGAAGAATTTAGTTATGATCAAATGTGACGAACAACATTGTAAAAAGGGTGTCTTTAAGTGGACACGACGATATATCCAGCCAGTTAATTATGTCTATCACGCCAAGGATCTCTAAGGTTACTTTATTCGGCCGCATATAAGTTGCTCTCATAATTAAATGATACATGTCCTTAAAATATTGGAATGAGACATGACCAGTGACTATTCTCTGCCATAGTTAAAGTGTACACAAACCGATCGATGAATTTGAGATATAATCTTTTATTCTTAACGATTAACATCTTGACATTATGTATAAATATAAGATAATATTTATTTTAAAAAATTGATGAAAAATATTAAAAATAGGAAACGAAGAATTTTTACAAAAAAATAAATTTAAAAAGTAAATAATTAAAATTAAATTCAAGTAAATAATATTTGATTGATAATACATATATTTAAAAAATCCTATTGTTTATCTATATGTTCAATAATTTATTCTTACAATAGTATTAGATAATATATATGCGTCTTAATGGATTCTTTTATCTATTATCATTTAAATTTTAGATTGAATAGATTTGTAGAATTGATTTTGTAACATTAGATTGGCCTGGATACAATATGCAAGTGTCTCTTGCATTCTGATTTTAAGACTAGAAATCTATAAGCAACTCATTCATAGGCAGGCTGAATTTTCTCACCCTGCCAAATTCAAGTTCTGGTTTTGTGAAAAAAACAATATATTGATTAAATTCAACAAACAATATCTGAGACCATGAAAAACCATAAACGCAAGTTTTTGGTGGACTTAAATGAAACCAAGAATCTGGAAGTAGACAAAACAAAACCCAGAAAATACTAATTACACAGACCCAAATCGTTGAAAGCCGAACAAAATAATTTCCTTGTTCGTCAGCCTAAGACCCGACCTTGAAACCTCTAAAAGCAATTCCGTGGGGCACAAGCTTGAAGATAGTGACATGGACATGGTGACGCAGCGGAATCGTTGTGGGTGAGACTCCTAACAGGCGGCGGCGAGACGGTGAGAGATTTTCCCTCTCTGCCGCCACTGCTTCCTCAGGTAGCCACTCATATTTCCACCCCCTTCACAAAATTTAAAGGAAACCCAACATGCATCATCGGCCTGGGTGACCAGTAGGGGTGTTCAAGAAAATCCGCGAATTTGTAAAGCGGACCTGAACTGCATGAACCGAATCTGAAAAATCAGATTCATGGTTCAGATTCAGGTTTCTAACTTGTGGTTTTAGGTTAACCGAACTTAAACCGCACCTATAGCAGCTAACCGAACCGAACCTGATTTATAGGTTTAGATTTAAATCTGAACCTGAAACATAAAAAAAACCTATCACATATTTAGATATAATTTAAAAGGATATTAATAATAAAAAATTCATTAGTATTTACTATATTAATTATTGAGTAAAAAATGAAAAAAACTACTTTAATTCTATGTTATTAAACGTTAATCTTGAACATTGCTATTATAAGTGACAACTAATGCATAA
>JANKOE010000004.1:22984011-22994989 GCA_026284465.1 Erythroxylum citrifolium
ATCAACATCTTACAACATCAATCGAAAGCAATCATGGATACTGGTACACATTATTCGATCCGATATTTGATTTACAAGTTCTGCCAAGATCAGGATGGTGATCTTGATTACTTTTACTGGGAAGACAATTTAGTTATAAACAACCTTGATGGATTTCATAATTGCAATCTATTTTACGTTGTGTTCGACCATAATTTTCATAATCAAAATCATTCTCCATTAATAAACTGAGAGCAGTGTTGAGAGAGAAAGAGAGAGGAAGTTTAAAAATCCAAAAGTCGAGAGAGAGGGAGAGTGAAAGCCAGCCAAAAATGAAAGAGAGACCGTGAGGATGAGTCCTTTTGTTTAGCTAGTAAAATATTATTATTGGTCTCTTTTTTAATTAAGCTCACACCATATAGGGGGGAGTACGTACCAGAGATTTTGTATACCGGTTAACTGAGAGTTCAACAAAAAAACTTTAAATTAATTTAAAATTAATTTTATAAAATTAAAATTTGAGGATTAGTATGTATTTAATATCAATGTTTAAGGACTAATTTGAACTTTTACCTTTATTTTTCAGTTTTATTTTTAAGAGTTTTCTCTCTCGACCTTCGGATCTCTAGTTCAATAACGAGAAGTTGTTATTGTATCCATTTTTTTGGTTATTTGTAAGCCATTGTTTGATTTTTTTAATTATAATTTGTTGTTCAAAAATCGTTTGATCATATTTTTATTTTATTGTAATTTAAAATTTGTTTCTAAGTCAAAACAAAACATGCCTGATTCTGAATATTAATGTACTTATTTTTTATTATTGATAATAATTGAATGTTAAATAAGATAGAGATAAACTAATTTTATGAAATTAATTAAGTACTTCAATTATTATTTCATTTTTATTAATAATGGTTTATTATATTTTTTTAAATAAATAAGTAATAAATAAATTTTTTTTGAAAATTTTATTTACTAATATACCATTTTAATTATTAAAATGATGTTATCAATTAGAACTAAATATTATATGTTTTAAATTTTATATTTCATGAATAATAGTTTTAAAGATTAAAATTAAATTTGAAAATATAAATGTTCAATAATTTTCATTTTTTATTTAAAAGTTAAAATTAAAAATGATTGTAAAAATAATTATATTATGTTAGTGATAGTTCTTGTTAATGATTAATATTAAATAAATACATTATAATATTAATAAATAAAAAATTAACAATTGGTAATTCAGGTAAACATATTTGATTTGATTTAAAAATAAAAATAAACATTAAAAGCTAAAACGAACTAAATAAATCTTTCTTCACCAACTTTCCAGTGTTATCAGTTTCAATTCCAAATTAGATAAAACAGACAAGACAGCCTTCCTTAGATTCTTGGGAATGGTTTTCTAAAAGCTATGAATTTCTTTAAGTAGGAGCTTCTCATAAGAATATTTCAAATATGGTGTTTTTTTTATTAAATCACGAGGTATTTTAGGAGTTCCTTTAAACTATCACTACGGTGTTTTCAACGTATCGGAGTTAAGGCTGCCTGGTGACAAAGTTCGCGTTGGGTAATGTAATTAATTAACAACTAGCTATTTGAGTACTACCTGAACAGTAAAAGTTCATAGCACGAAGAAAATAAAGGAACTAGGCTAACCTTAGCTAAGTTGTTGAGTCGAACAGTAAGTCCGCTCGGTAAACAATGGAATGCTTGCTTGATAACTTGGACGCCTGTCCACGTGATTTTTGTGGTTATATTTGATTTTGAAAGGGCACACGCTCCAAGTACCAACCCCACCAATAGAGAGAGGACAAATGGTGCGTTTGATTTTCACGATTCAGGAACGAGGAGTTGCATCACGTGACTAAATACCGCAACTGCAACACGATTATTCTTACGGGCTTGGCTTTCTGAATTTATTTTCCATATTAATTAAGTAATATGAAATCTCGTTACATTAAAGAATAAAGAAGAATTTTGATTGAGTCATACAAGAAACTTTCGAGTAATATATTTTATTATCAACAAAATTACTAATTAGAACCTCACTTAGTTTAATAATTACTTTTGTGGTTTCATATAAATTTATGAACTCCATAAAGCAGTAAAGTGTGAATGTAATCCATGATATCATTGAATATCTCTATATTAGGTGTCACAAAGGTTTTTTTCGGACTTCAACTTCTACTGCAAGCCGTGCCCTCTTTTGTGTAGCAATTCTGCTTAGGTTCGTTTAAGCAAGATTCAGCCTTTTCACGTGAATGTCACCAAATAATTCCGTTAGCCTTCGAACACCTTACGTGCACATAAGTGTTTAAGTGTTTTCCTCATGCACAAAAGAAACACAAGTGTAATAAAGTAAAAAAAGCAATAAGAGATTTTTAAATGTAATCTAAGCTACCTCTTTCATTAACTCTCAACAAATGTTAACAAAAGACACGAGTACCTCCTCCTCGAAGCACCCAAAGAACTCCCTACTCGAAGCCCTTACAATGAGAACTTTCCCCCAAAAGCTCTCAACTCTCAAAGCTCTCTCCTCTGAGTGATTTCTCTCAATAAATGCCTTACTAAGCTCTCAACTCTCAAAGCTCTCTCCTCTGAGTGATTTCTCTCAATAAATGCCTTACTGATTGAATGAATAGGTCTCAACTCTAATGAGCTATGTATAGACTCCTTCAGATGACTAAGAGTCTTAGTAGAACTCTATAAGCAAAGATCATAATCTTATCCTATCTTATTGCATAGGATTAAGTTACATCACATTTAAAAGATTACACCTTATCTAGAAAAGATTATCCTTATCCACGAAGATCTCCTCTATTTTCAGATGATCCTTCCACTTGATCTTCATCTCTTAAAGATGATGTTCATCTACTTATGATCTCATCCGCTACATCATCATGTGCCACATCATCCACAGTTGCCATGTCACTGCTGATGTGTCTTCACCACAACCTATCCGCACATAAGTCCATCAATACACGTCCATGGACAAGTCCATCTTCCATGATCAAGCTCACTCATGGTGCAGTCTCATCGCTCTATGACTAAGTACAAGTAACAAACTAAGTTAGCATAAAACCTCGCACGGTTCACATACATTCGACCTGCCTCGCCGAAGTCAAGTGCTTAAGTACCTGGTCGCGCTCGTATGCCTTCGCACATCCTCGCGGAGTCTTACATGCCTTTGCGCCTTCTTACGCACTCTCGAGTCTCGCATGACTTAGTTTTCCAACTCCGTATGGCCTCGCATTCAAATCTCACGTCTCGTTGAACATTTCCTCCAATGCGTGCCCACACGTATTGAATCTCGCCTACTCTTAAGATCTACACCGATACTTCCTGCATCTCTCGCCTACTTCGCAAGTTCATCGAGTTTATTCGCCAACTTGCAAGACTTTACCTTGTTCCCTCGTCAACACGCCTTCCTCGTGCCGACCTGCGTGCTAATCATTGGTCAAGGTTCGCCAACACTCACACGATCCCGCTGTTGGACCCTGGAAAATTTTTCTTTAAGTAAGCATGATTTCAAAATAATTTAGATCGATTTAATGTTTGGAATTTTAATGGTGTTAAGGTTAGTAGGATTTGTTGAAGGGATGAATGGAAGCAAAGTGTTGGTGTAATAAGGATGTTCAAGGACGTTTTTGGGAGTTCACTTGAGCATAAAAGAGCATAAGCCAATAAGGAAGGGTAAGATGGACTTTTTGGGATTATCAATGGTAGAAATAGAAAAAGGATGTGTTGTTTTGCTTGTTAGGAGGAGAAAAACTTGAATTCAAGAGGGAGAAGAGTGAGAAAACAAAAGTTAAAGAGAGAAGAGAAAGGTTTTGGTGAAAGAAGGAAAGAGGAGAAAACAATTTGTCAAGGTAAGTTAACCATCTTTTCTAGGGTTTCTAAGCTAGGTCTTAGGTTTTCTAACCTAGAGGGGTGATGGGTAGGTTAGATTTACGTTCAATTTGTATTTGTTGAAATTGTACGATTTTCTTTTAAGTTATAAATTTGATTGGAATGTTGTTTTGTTTGGAACCTTAGTTATTATAGGGGACCAAGGGAATCCTACCCAAGAGCAAAGGAAAAGACAAGCTTGATTTGGTTTTCGCAAGCTAACTAGGTGGGTAACATATTTAGGGTTATAGTATAATTGGGAAAATTCTTGCCTATGTGTGTATGATGAAATTGATTGTTGAAATTGTCTTGTTTGTAAATGTAGAAATATGCATGGTGAAATATGGCTATGTTTTTCCTCAATAGAGGTCATGACAACTGCATTAAATGAAAATGAAGATAACGCATAAAAAGGATAAGCATATGAGAAATCGATATGTGTTTCTGTTTGGGCGAGAGTGGAACCATTCTGTTCGTCACGTGCACGTTGACAAGAGCTTTCTCCCGGCTGCCCGCTTGTGGCATATAAGCTCCGAAATGGACTCATTATGTTCATGGGGTAAATTTCGGTTTCCTCATTCTGTTCCATGGGACCCTCGAGCCAATTTCTGTGCATTGCATCTTTGAACTTGACATAAATGATGCATTTCAGTGTTATATGCTATAAGTATTAAACCAGAATGAAGAATGCTCAAGTTAGAATGTATACCTATAAATATACATATTTACATATATGCATGTGCATAAATTTGTGGTCAATTATCAATGACTCTCAATATGTTAGTCACTGAGCTGTGTAGCTCACCCCATTCCTTCCCTCCTCAGGTGCCAATCGAGAAGATCAGTGATCCTTGCAAGGCTTCAGAAACTTCAAGATATTAGAACATTTGGAATTACGTCAGTTCGACCCCTTTTGGCTAGTTATAAGCATATCAAACATTAAGCATCCATCTGTATTTGTGTTAAGTTTCTGATGAGCGTGTGATATGTAATTAAAGCTAAGCTCAGATTGTGGTTGGTTCTGTTAATGATATACAATCACTTTTGTTTATGTTTATGTTTTCGTGTTTTATATTGCATTACATATTTCAGATCCCTTATAGGGTTAGAATTCGTGTCCTAGCTTTGGGGGATGTGAGGAAGACTCAGTTGAAACATCTTCTTGTGCTCAGTTGCTTCGTCTTAGTTTTGTACCTAAGAAGCTTCATCTTAGTTTTGTACCTAAGACGCTTCATCTTAGTTTGACTTTCCTCTTTGTCTTACTTTGACTTCTGCTTCGTCTTAGTTTTGTACCTAAGACGCTTCGTCTTAGTTTTTATCGTCTTAGTTTTGTATCGTCTTAGATTCGCTCCGTCTTAGTCCGCTTTGTCTTAGTTTTGTATCGTCTTAGATAGCTTCGTCTTAAGTTTCTTCGTTTTAGAAATTTTGCTTCGACTTAGTTTCTATGCACTGTTCATCTTATACCTTTCTGTTCCATTCTTGATTCTTTTAGAGGTCGAATCTCTCTTCGAGATCTTCATGAAAGTTGTAACTTTAGAAGTTTCCATTCAAACCGTCCCAAAAACGAAGTCAATCCGACTCTTGCAGTGAGAAGTATGGCAATTACGCCAAGGCATGTACAATGTGAGTAGGGTTCGTTGAGATAACCCTACAAGGAACCCCGCTCGCGCTTTTAACTCGTTTCGGATAGTTGGGCTTCCGGAATGGGGCCCAACACCAGCAATCTGGACTTAGGGGTCTAACAAACCACCCCCACTAGAAGAATTTGACGCCCTCGTTGAAATAATCTGTGTGCACTCGTCCACGAGCGGTTCCCTCGAAGACTCCTTTGCCAACTATCGAAGACTGAAACAAGCCTTCTCTTTCAATAACACCTTTTTCTCGTGCCATCTCCTCTTTCCATCGAGTTTATCTTTGCATGGGCTCTCCTCCACGAGGCCTATATAATTTATATAGGCGATGTTGTTGATGGCTTCTTCTCCCAAGTCATCTTCATCGCTCCCACCTTTGTCCTTAGCGACCATAGAGTTCATTTACTCCTCACCCTTCTTCTTTTTCAGGCGTTCTCGAGCAAAATGCTGCCCCTCACAGATGAAGCATGCAACCTTCCCCTTCGATTGCTTCTTCTTATATTGAGAAGGTTCCCCCACCTTTTCTTTGCCTTTCTCCTTGCCATCCCGAGTTCCACCATTTCTCTTGCCTTCTCCGCCGGGTAGAATTGGTGGTGGCAATTGGAAATCCACCATGGCATTTGTCGTCGCTATTGCGCTAAGGAGGTCTTTCACGTTCTGCCTCTAAAGATCCATTTGTGCCTAACCTTGCAAACCGCTAATGAAGTTGAACAACTTGTCTTCCTCCTACATGTTCCGCACGTCCAACATAATCAATGTGAACTTTCTCACATACTCCCTCACCGAGCTGTCTTTATGAAATAAATTGGAGGATCTTTATGAGAGGAAGATCTTTATAATAAGGCCTTTTTGATTAAGAGACTTGTAGACCTGAAGTTGAAAGCTGGGAAATTAGTGTTGGAGCATCTTAGCAATTTTCAAGATATCATCAACAAGTTCACCACTATAAAAATCATCCTTAATGATGAGCTATAAGTCTTGTTTCTGTTGAGTTCCTTGTCGAATAGTTGCAAAAATTAGGTTATGACTATTAGAACCTCTACTTCAAATGTTGTGTGTTCTTTAGATGTGATTATAGAGAGAATGTTCAATGAAAAGATTAGAAGGAAGGAGATTAGTGTCGACAATGTACAAACTCTTGGGGTAAAGAACATAGGAAGAAGTTAAGAGTAAAGGTTCTAAAAGGCAAGGTAAGTCTAAAAACTGGTCTAAGTCAAAGGAAGATAAGGAGACCAGGACATGTCACTATTGCAATAAGCCTGATCAAATAAAGCAGTTCTGCTACAAATTGAAGAGAGATCAAAAGAAACAAGACAACTAGAAAGATGGAGACAATGACACTGCAACAACAACATCAGGCACTGATGATGAGGTATCATTGATTTGTGCAACCAATGGGTGTTTTCACATTAGTCACTCATATTGTGAGTGGATTATTAATACAAAGGCTTCCTAACATTGTGTTTTAAAGAGGGAATACTTCACCAATTATAGGAGTAGTGATTTTGGAAGTGTGAAGATGGGAAATAAAAGCTTCACTAACATCCTCGACATGGTAGACATCCGAGTTTAGACCGTTATTAGGTGTATATTGACCTTTAGAGGTGCTCGTCGTATCCTTGACTTGTGCCTTAATTTCTTGTCTGTAAATATTACTTAACCAAGAAGAATATCATTAGACGTTTAGGTATGAAAAATGGAAGATGTATAAAGGAGCATTAATAAGTATTCAGGTGTATTATATTATTCCCTATACAAGACACATTTAAACGTGTGTGCTAGAGAACTAAATGTATTGAATGGAATAATTCTCTAAATTTATGGCACCAGAGATTGGGATGATAATAAGAAAGGGATCAAGTTATTAATTGTCAAATCACTTATTTATGCGAAAACTACCATTTCTTTTAACCCATATAATCATTGTATGTCTGGAAAGCAACATTTTGATTGTTTCATAAAAGGTCTAACAAAAGGAAGGCTAAGATGAAGTCGGTGCACTATGACGTGTGTGGTTCTATAGAGGTGGAGTCTTTAGGTGGTAACAAGTATTTTATTACTTATATCAATGATGCTACACACAAGACCTAGGTTTATAAGCTGAAAACAAAAAGTCAAGTGTTTGAGACCTTTAAAAGATTTCATGTAATAGTCAAAAGAGACATGGAGAGAAAGCTTAAGTGTCTTCTAACTAACAATGGAGGTGAGCACACTTTCAATGAGTTTAAGTATTATTGTGTGAGACTTGGTATAAGACATAAGAAGACATAACTTAGTACTCCACAACACAATGGTATTGCCGAGAGGATGAATAAAACCATTGTGGAGAAGGTTCAGTAGATGCTTTGAATGTCCAATCTACTGAAATCTTTTTGGGGTGAAGCATTTTGAACCGATGTATATGCAATTAATATAACCTTTAGTCCCTTTAGATCTTGATATTCTTGAGAGAGTATGGGAAGGGAAGGATCCAACGTATTCACATATGAGGGTATTCAGATGCAAGGCTTTTAAGTATGTGCCAAAGGAGAAAAGGCTAAAGATGGATTGAAAGACTACTCCTTCTATTTTTTTGGATATGATGACGAGGAGTTTGGCAATAGGCTCTATAATTTGAAAAACAGAGAGTTACATGAAGTAGGTATATAGTCTTCTATGAGCATGAGATGGGTACAGATCTTATTAAAGAAGATAAGACTACTTCTAGTAATTTATCTTTCGGTAATGAAGTTACTACCCTTATTCCTACTATTGTTGATCAGCCTATAGATGAAGAAGGTAAATGATATAAGCTAACACAAGATGACAATGATCAAGGGCAATATAATGGTGATTAGTCACATAAAACACATCCTATTAATAATATAAGAGAAGTTCATGAGCACCAAGAGTAGGGGTAGCAAATTGTTCAAGTGTTGGAAGGTGTCTAGCTTTCAAGGTCAAATAAAGAAAAGAAGCCTTTGATAAGATACCCTAGTTCTTCATATCTCTTAGTCATTACTGAGGGAGAGGCAAAGAATTTCCAAAGAAATCTAGTTACTAAAAGAAAAGACACTTGGATCAAGGCCATGCAAAAGGATATGGAATCATTAAAGAAGAATGGGACATATGAGCAAGTGACACTTCCTAATAGCAATAAGGCTTTGAAGAATAGATAAGTGTTCAAGATCAAGAAAGATGGTGATAAATTAGTGAAGTATTAGGCAAGACTGGGGGTAAAGGAATACAATTAAAAAAAAGGTATCGACTTCAACGATATCTTTTCATCAATATTCAAGATGACATCTATACATACTGTATTGGTTCTAGTTGCATGTTTAGATCTTAAATTCGATTAACTTGACTTGAAAACCACTTTCTTACATAGTGACTTTGATGAGAAAATTTATATGGAGTAACCAGAAGGGCAAAGTCAAAGGTAAAAAGAACTTAGCTTATAAGTTGAAGAAGAGTTTGTATGGGCTCAAACAGGCACCAGTGCAATAGTATAAAAAGTTTGATTCTTTTATGACAAGCAATGGTTATAAGCAAATGTTAAATGATCCTTGCATGTACTTTATAAATTTTCCTTGTGGTAACTTCATCATCCTTCTCTTGTATTTGAATGATATGTTGATAGTGGGACAAGATGTTGACATAATTTGTAGATTAAAGGAGGACTTGTCCAAGTCTTTTGACATGAAAGATTTGGGTCTTATAAAACAAAATTTGAATATAGAGATCATTCATGACAGGAAGGCTAGAAAACTGTGGTTGTCATAATAAATTAGATTGAACGGGTGCATAAGAGGTTTAAAATAAAACATATCAAGCCAGTTAGTATGTCATTAGTAGCTCATTTCAAGTTGAGCGAGCGAGTGTACCCTACCATCAAAAAGGAGAAAGATGGTATATCATCTATCATGTATTCCTCTATTACTAGCTCCTTGATGTATGACATGGAATACACTAAACTAGATATTGCACATGTTGTTGGTTGGTGAGTCGATTTTTTTCTAATATAGTAAAGGTATACTGGGAAGCAGTGAAGTAGATCTTCAAGTATTTATGAGGCACTTCTAGATTGTGTTTGTGCTATAGAGGTGGTGAACCAATTCTAAAAGGATGCACAAATGCATACATAATTGGTGATCTAGATAATAGAAAGTTTATCTTAGGTTACTTTTTATATCTGTAATGAGAGCTATTTCTTGACAATCCAAGTTACGGAAGTATGTAGCATTGTCTACTACTAAGGTGGAATATGATGCAGCCGTGGATGTAGGTAAGTTGATGCTTTGGTTGAAGGAATTTCTCTAAGAATTGGACGTGGAATATAATGAATACATAGTTTACTGTGATAGTCAAAGTGCTATAGTTTGAGCAAGAACTTCAGATACCATTCCCAAACTAAACATAATATTGTGAGCTTTCATTAGTTGCGATCTTTCACTGAAGAGCAATTAATGAAGTCGAAGAAGATTCATATGGACAAGAATAGTGTTAACATGTTAATAAAGGTGGTTTTTATGAATAAGCTTAAGTTTTGTAGTAAGCTCACTAGGATAACGTTTAATTCATTAATGGAATGGTAGATTTCTCCTCCAAAATGGGCTAGAGGGGGTTTGTTGGTCTAACCCTACTTTAGATTCTCTACCAAATTCATATACTTTATAAGACAATTTAATGCTTTTGGTTTGCGAGGAATCAAATGGACGTAACTATACCAAGTATAATCATCTATAAAATGAATGGAGTATATACTGGCATGTCTTGTACTTATATTCACTATATTGCAAATGTAAAAAAAAAATCAATTGTAATGAATACAAACTCGTGTTCCTTTTTCGATGAGTTTTCTTTCTATTTTATCAGTTAGACAATATTCATAAATAGGTTAATATACTTGATAAATTACCTAAGAGGCCTTCTTAAGTTAACCAACTTATTCAGTTTTGACTAATTAATCGAATTATTCAATTTTGATCAAAATGACATAGTCTAACATGCCACAAAATTGCATCATTATTATAATTACTAGAAGATGTAACTAAAGAATAACTTATATTATTATTTAAATGAACAATGTCTAGAATAATAAAATTATCCAACAGAAATCCATGACCATAATAAATAGTTTAGGATATAAATGCACTTTACCATTACGAAAGTTTACATTAAATCCTAGTTTAATTAAGACCGTCGTATAAATAAGTTTGTCAAATCTTTGGAGAAATAATACTTCATGCAGGATTAGAGATTGATTACCATACATGTCTAGCTTATATGTGTCAATCTTTGTACATGACTTTTAAGTTGTCTTGTAATATTCTGTTACCCGCATGAGGGCTAGAATTTTGAATTCTGAAAATTTGATGAGAAATTGGGAAAATGCATTTCATGCAATATTATTTTTGACATGCACATTTTTGCACAATTATTTGATTGTACATGCATTCATTGGCTTTTTCCGGGTACAATTGAATTGTTAATGA
>JANKOE010000004.1:23019963-23037594 GCA_026284465.1 Erythroxylum citrifolium
CGATGCAAGGAACCAAATTAAGCATAAAAATCATAAATCAGGAGTCAACAAATGCATAATTACTTAAGAAAATGGGGGCAAATTATAGTATAAATCTGGTTCAATCAAGGGTTTTGCTCAATTTGTTAATTTCTGTGGATGAGAGATTGGGTTTATGACTTTTCTGGATTTCAATAAAAACAATCCTTTTTTCTCTTCTTTTTATTTTCAATATTGATTCATGTCTGGTGAAATTTAGGGTTTTGCACTATTTGTTCTTCTAACTTTTCTTCTCCTTACGTGGGCCTCCTGGAATCAAACACAGAGAGGTATTGTTTTTTAGTTTTAATATTAATTTCATTTTGGAATTTGTTGTGCGCTGTTTCTACTCATTGTTCCTTTTTTTCATATGGTGTGTATTTGGGTGTTTTATGAATTTGGGTTGTATGAAAACTGAGCTGCTTGTTACTTAACTAGCTTTTTGTTTATATTTTTAATCTCTTTTGGGTTTGGAATACTACTCTGATTTATCGACATTGAAGCTAGTTTATATACAAATTTAAAAGAGAGAAGGGGAAGTTTTTAAAATATGTACTGTAAGTGTGTCGATCACTTTGAAATGGTTAAATGAAACTAGCACAAACAAAGAAGAAGGATCTTTCTTTCTGGGAAAAGCATTTTGTAGTTTTCTGATAAATTAGATGGAACATTTTAGGAAGCGCGTGTGCTTTTGAGCCGGATGTGATGACTTTTTAGGGTTAAAGCAGGGTTCTTTTGTTTTTTTTTGTTTCATTTATGATATATGATAAAAAGAAAAAAAGAAACAATTCACATTTTTGTGAGTGGGTTTATGAAATTCTCCTCCACTCTTCACTTCTAAAGATGCTTTTGATAATGTTGTTTTCAATTTCTTCATTTTTGTACCTTTCACATTCCTCTTGGAAAAATGTAGTTGTTTCAACAGCTCATTAACTTATCTTCCCTGTAAGAATGCTTTGTAATTTGGTTGCTATTTTGTGCTGTGACCTTTCTTTCCTTAAGTGCTTTTTATGAAGTGTCATTTGATATTGGTTGTTTTGCATTTCTTCATATGCTGATATACTTTCATGTTCTCTATTTTATGAAAATGAACAATGAATCTTTGAAGGAGAATAAAGTACAAAATCTTTAACTGATTGTGTGTTTCTTTTTGGTTATTTCTGTCTAAAGCTTTTACTACCTCATTTCTTTTTTTTTCCCCTTATGTTTTGATTGTCCTATGTGTTGATATGATGCAAGCTTATATTTGGAAGCCCTTTGGGTGTAATTGGTTATGTTATATCCACAAATTTTTAGACATATGCTTTTGCATTTGATGCTCAACGATGTACAAACCTCTCGCTATGTTTAGCAATATATTTGGGTACCATCTTATCTTACTTTTTAACCATGTTTGATAAGTTGTGAATATATTTTTGTTTGGTTACATAAGACAATGTGATTTTTTTTTTGGGGGGTGAGGGTGACAGATACATATTGGAATACAAAGAGCTGGAGTTTTACATGAAGAAGATCGAGAGGAAGAAGGGCAAGGGAGCTGGTGCTGCCTAAGTTTTATATATCAGACTTTTGTTTCCACCTTACATTCCTTACTTTTTGAACATTTTGAACAATCAAGACACGTAGGTCCAAATAGTGTTGTGGTTAAACTTTTGGTTAGAATACTTATATTTATCGATGAGATTTGTTCAATTAAATGGTGTATTTAATACACTCAAGTCATTGCATAGTTTTATATGGTGATTTCTCTATCGTTGCATGGGTTTCTGTTATAACCCTTTGGGGTGAACTGCTTGATCTAACAAAATGCTTGGCACTTGATTTTTCTTAGTTTCACCGTATGCCTTTGTAGTTGTTAGACAATTTTCCAGCTAATGATTGCTTAGGTCTACTGATTGAAGAATTATTAAATAAATAAAATTCATAAATAATATTGAATATTTATTAAAAAATAAGATTTAAAAAATTTTAAAAATATTTAAATTAAAAATTATTGTGGAAGACATTCTACGACGTTTCTAAAAACGTTGTGAAATGAAAACGTCGCGGAAAGTGGTCTCACTCGTTATCAATGGCATCAAGGATACTTCTTACAGGAAGTATATTGAAGACTTGGCACTGGGCTAGTCGGAAATCAAAGTTTATCTAAAGCTTGGTCTAAAATTCTTGAAAAATTAGCTTTTTATGATTACATTGGTAATAATCCGATAAAAGGTGGGTTGTTCATAGCAGGCTCAATGGACAACGGGGATGGAATAGCTATTGGGTGGTTAGGACACAACTTACAACTTTCATTATACTGTGCTCTCCAAAGAGCAACTCTTCTCAAAAGGTGTTGAGTTGGAATCACATTCTAATTAAGGATTCCTGTGGTTTTGGAGGATCCAGCTATAGGAAAACCAGGAACGGAGAGCTTTCCCCCCTTTCTGCCCGACTTTCAAAAACGTCGCGAAATATGACTTTCCGTGACTTTCCAAAAAACGTTGCAGAAAGACTAATATTTCAATGACGTTTTTTAAAACATCGTGGAATGTCCGTATTTTTTGTAACGTTTTATGGGAAACGTCGCAGAAATCTTTTGCCTACACCATATTCCGCGCCGTTTTTTAAAACATCGCAAATTGTATTCTGTGACATTTTTTAACATTTTTTTTACGCTTTTTAAGCGTCACAAATTGTGTTGTTTTCTTGTAGTGAATATTCTATTTTAGTCTTTATGCTATAAATTTAATCTTAATTTTAAAACATAGACTAAAAATAGAATATTTAAAATATTGTAAATGATTTACAGTGTTCTCAATTTAATTTTATGTTATATCTTTTACATATGAATACGATACTTTCAAATTTTATATCCTATATACCCCCATCTTATCCTCCAATTGTCGTTTTCATGTTATCTTTACATAGTTCATTAAATTGAGAAAAGGTTCCAGAACTGTTCCCTAAATCATTTAAAAAGAAGATAATGATTGGATTAGCTTGGGTATACTTGAATCAGACGTAAAACCAATAATAAGCTTAAACTGGTCCGTATTTTGTGAGATGCAATTCGAGAATCAATACATACTTGCGAATAGGACAAAGAATATGTAGGAAGTAGAATATAAAAAGAGAGAAAGTCCTATTAAAGATGTTTGGTGAATAGTTGCCGATGTTATTAAAAAAATGATTGGCTGAAAATATATGGAGTTGGCTTTCACTTTGCTCGGATGAGTAAATTGGAAGCAGAAGTAGTTCTTTGTGCCCCACTTTATTACGTTACTTGCTTTAGCACTTTTTTCTTTTACTTTATCCAACTAAGAAAGATAAGTTTCGTCTTTAATTAAGCAGACCATATAAGATGATATCTTTCTTTGTCCAGAAGAATGGAACTTATGTGTTTTAGCCAGTTTCAACAATATAAAAAGACAGCTTAAAGGAAGGAAAATTAAGACGGAGTAATTGTTTCTGGGAGATGGAGACCAAGAAAAACTTGTTTGAATGGGCCATGAGGGCTGAATGGGACAAAGTAGTGGAACAATACGGCAAAGATGAAGCGACATATGATGCCAAAATCACAAAGTCAAACGACACAGCTCTACACATTGCAGTCTCTGATGGCCAAGAGGATGTTGTGATGCAAATTGTTGGCATAATGTGCAGGGATCCGCAGAAGAAAACATTAGCAATGGAAGCCCTTTTGGTCAAAAACAAGCGAGGGGACACCCCTCTTCATATAGCAGCTTCACAAGGGAGCGTGAAGATGTGCCATTGCATCGCTGAAGTAGATTACGCTTTGGTGTCTGCTCGCAACCTCAACGAAGAGACCCCATTCTTCTTGACCGTGCTCCACGGTAAAGAAGAGGCTTTCCGTTGCCTTTATAAGATTGTCACTCGTGTTCATCACAAAGATACCCTCGAAATTTTAAGACGCAATGACGGTGACACCATTCTCCATGCTGCCATTTCGGGAGAATATTTCAGTAAGCATCTATAAATACGATATTTACAACTGATAACAAGTGTAACTAATCTTGAACACCTAGCCTGTAATAGTTTGATCAGTTGTTGTTTTTTCACCTCGACAGATATGGCATTTCAGATAATTCACTTGTACGACCAACGCAGCCCAAGCAATCAAGCACATGAGCTTGTTAACGCTCGCAACGAACGAGGAATAACCCCACTGCATATATTGGCAAGCAAGCCTACCGCCTTTCGGAGTGGGAATCACCTTAGAGGCTACTCCCGCCTCATATATCATTGTAAGTTGTTAATTTATTTTTTCATAATCATCATCATCATAACTTCTAAATTGTAATACACCATGATAAAGATCACCTAATTATTGATGGCACACAAATAATATAGTTCTACTAAAATTTCAAATTTTGATAAGAACAAACTCAAGTGCTTATCTTATTCACAAAATCACAAAATCCTGTAGTTCCAAGTGTGCCTTATAACAAACATCCGCATTTGCATAATTACTCACTTTAATTTACTCGGGAGGGGAATGTTTATCACAATTACTAACAGGTCCTGACCTGTCTGCCATTTGAAAGGTACGTTTGTTGATGGCCTTAAGGAGGATGATGGCCTTAAGGAGGAGACAGTATCAAGTGAAAATGTATCCAACAAGCAGGCACCCAAGAAAACTGAAGAATCCAAATTTCCCAACCACTACCACACTCTTGTTTACTTCCTTTCACTGGTATGGGGGATGATTGAAGTAGGTACGTCAAGGATTAATTAAAGGTTAATACAGATGAATTATTAATGTTTTAAAGAAATACTAATGCAAGGGCCAAGGAGACCGACCTTTTCTTTTAAGTTGAATAGAACTCCTTGTTCCCTCTTCCAAAGAAGTTGATTTCAATTATCCTAAAATCTTAAGTGCATTGTTGAAACCTTCCAACTTTTAATCTTTAATTAATCATGGTAATTTGCTATATTTTGCGTGTGTACATTTATGCAACTTTTTTAAGATTGAAACTCAAAATATAATCACTTATATATGCCTTCATTTTACGAATTAAATTATAAAACCTCCTACCTACAAATTTCTAATCAATTATAATTTCTCTCCATCTCTTGAATGCGTTTCATCATACTCCAAGTAATGTGGCCATCAAAGCGCCCTCGTGAAGACACAGAAAATCCACAAGGTCAGTTGGTGTGATTACACTCACGAATTTTAACTTTGTACATAATTCAATGTTCATATTAAAAATATACCATAATTCTAAGTGCAGCAGCTATATATAAGTACATGAATATATGTGTAGATAAAAGAAAAAGAAGTCTTCATTAAAGTGGAGTAAATTAATATACATTTTGATTCATGTTTCATGTAGCCGCAGATGTGAATTAGAACCAATTTTGTTCTTATACGTAGATGATACCAATTGATTTAAATTTTATTTTTAAATTTATTATCTGTTACTGTATTATTAGTTCCCATACATATTAAGTGAATCTAATGAATATATATATATATATGGAGAGAGAGAGAGAGAGAGAGATGTGGGTGTGTGTGAAAATACATAGAAAAATTACTTAAAAAATCATGTTTGATCTGGAAAGGGATTATGAATTTGTAATGAAAGAAAATAGATCTATTTTCATTAATAATTTTATTATTTAAGAGTTACCTATATGGCATGCAGTTGCTAAAATGTGTTATGGATCAGTCTACTTTTCTTTGCTCTAAATACGACTTCATTCCAAATTCAGGACAAAGATTAGGGAGCGAGCAATTATTGCCTCCTAACTACAATACTTGCTTTGAATTAATCAAATCTGCATCCAAGGCAGTGTTAGTCATTGTGGGATCAGGTATGTTCATCCAAGAACCAACAATTAATATTTGATAAATTTTATTCTCACTAATTATCACCGTGAATAACGTGTAGGTTCATCTAAGGTGAGAAAGATACGAGAAAAGAAAGAGCAGCATGCATGGACCGCTCAGTTAATGAACGAACTTCTTGAACGAGTCGTGATGTATGAATATGACGAAAGTGGCGGGCGTCCCTCATCAGAAGAACCCTTCATGTCAGATATCATAGAGGACATTCAACAGCAGCAGCACAAAGTCTCTGACATGGAAAAGATTGAAAACCCTATATTAATAGCTGCCAAAAATGGCGTAACAGAAATGGTGGAAAAAATCCTTGAAAAATATCCTGTAGCTATTCATGACATAAACGTGGAAGGGAAGAATTTGGTGCTATTGGCTGTGGAACATCGGCAACCACATGTTTACCGATTTTTGCTTGATCGATATACAAAAGACGCTAAGAGCAATGGTGCAAAGGATAGCGTCTTCCGTCATGTGGATAACAAAGGAAATAGTGCATTGCATCTCGCAGCCACGCTCGGAAACTATAAGCCCTGGCTGATTCCAGGTGCTGCTTTACAAATGCAATGGGAACTTAAGTGGTACGAGGTATGCTATCGTTACTTAACCAAGTTATAATGACAAATTTTCATCCTTAAATATTCAATAACAAAGTAAAGTAAAATCCTAGTACTTATACTGGTAATATTAATGTAAGGTTATGATTGCATTGCCGCCTAATTAGGTCTCTTTACTCAGTCGACAGACAGGAGGAAATTTTGTCCCAACCTTTGTTGGACTATTGTAGTTTAATCCTTACTTCATTTTGGACTAGGCACTGCATAAATTAATGATTAATATACTAAAATTTAGCACTTAATACTTTTTCACCTAAAGTTTAATGAAGGCTTTGTGATACACTCGTGTATTTTGATAAATGCACAGTTTGTAAAGAACTCCATGTCACGCCACTTCTTCACTCATCGCAACAAGTCAGGCGAGACACCTAAAGACATATTCTCAAAAACTCACCAAGAACTAGTTAAAAGTGGTGGCGAATGGCTCACAAACACTTCCGAGTCATGCTCAGTTGTGGCAGCTCTAATAGCCACTGTCGCCTTCGCTACCTCTGCCACTGTGCCAGGCGGCGTAAAACAGGAAAGTGGCACTCCAACACTAGAGAATCAGCCGGCATTTAACGCGTTTGCTATCTCGTCTCTTATAGCTCTATGCTTCTCTGTCACATCCGTGATCATGTTCCTTGCTATCCTCACTTCTCGGTACCAAGAGACGGATTTTAGAAGAGATCTCCCTAGAAAGCTTTTAGTGGGTTTATCTTCTCTTTTTGTGTCTATTGCTGCAATTTTGGTTTCTTTCTGTGCAGGGCACTTCTTTGTGCTTAAAGATAAACTGAGATATGCAGCGTTTCCTGTTTATACAATGGTCTGCCTGCCTGTGACTCTTTTCGCTATAGCCCAGTTCCCATTGTACTTTGATCTTATTTGGGCTACATGGAAACATGTTCCTCAACGTAGCTACATGGTGGTTCCCCCGAGTCCGGATCCTCCGTCCAAGATAGCTCTGTCTTATTCTGTCCAAGATCAAAACGGGAAGAAGATTCGGACCGTTTCTTGGACTGAATAAGACAGGGTTGTTTTGAACAGAAGATCTGGACCGTTTTTGCTTAAAAATTTTAAACCACGCCTTCCTCTGTGCTACTTCTCTTTCAAAGCCTATCCGCCCACGAGCTTGACTTTGACAAAGAAACATGTTATTATTATTTAATTTGTGTTTTAATAGGAAGTGACTTTTGCACTTTTGAATTTGTGTTTCAACTTCTAGTATTCAAATGTTTATTATTATTCATAACATTATTAAATGTTTATTATTTTTGTACTTCTCGACTTTTACACTACTGGATTTTTATTAAAAATGTTTATTATTATTAATAACATTATTAATTTCCTTATTATTATTATTATTATTTAATTAAATTTATTTCCATTATTATAATAACGGTTAAATATTATTATTAAATTACTAATTATTATTATTAAATTTATTGCAGAGTAATTATTAAATTTATTATTATTATTATTAAATTCCTTATTAATTTTTTATTAATATATTTATTATTATTAATTATTATTATTATTAGTAGTAGTAGTTGTTGTTGTTGTAGTAGTAGTAGTAGTAGTAGTCGTAGTAGTAGTGGTAGTGGTAGTGGTAGTGGTAGTGGTAGTGGTAGTGGTGGTGGTCGTGGTGGTGGTCGTGGTGGGGGTGGTGGTGGTGGTAGTGGTAGTGGTAGTAGTAGTAGTAGTGGTAGTAGTAGTAGTAGTAGTCGCCGTGGTAGTAGTAGTAGTAGTAGTAAGAGTAGTAGGAGTAGTAAAAGTAGTAGTAGAAGCAGCAGTAGCAGTAGCAGTAGCAGTAAGAGTAGCAGTAGGAGTAGCAGTAGTAGTAGCAGTAGCAGTAGCAGTAGCAGTAGGAGTAGTAATAGTAGCAGTAGTAGTAGTAGTAGTAGTAGTAGGAGTAGTAGTAGTAGTAGGAGTAGTAGTAGTAGTAGGAGTAGTAGTAGTAGTAGTAGTAGTAGCAGCAGCAGCAGCAGCAGTAGTAGTAGTAGTAGTAGTAGTAGTAGTAGTAGTAATAATAATAATAATAATAATAATAATAATAATAATAACATTTATATTATATACTGAACATTGTTATTTTTTATATAAGCAACGATATGTAAATATGATAAATCAATAAATCAATCTATTTGATACATACTACCTTATGACGTAATTATCCATGTGCAGTGCCATATGGTCAAGAAAATGAAAGTTAACGACAAACTTTAAAGGGGAAACTAATTCTAAAATTTAAATTTAGTTAAAATTTCTTCCAACAATGCAAGACAAGCTCTAGTTTCTCTCTAAACCTTAGCAAGTTCTGTATGGTTTCCCTTATTGTCTACTTCATCATGCATGGCTTTCCTATAGTCCTACCTGAATCCTTTTAGTAAATTTTTTCATCACTCATCCTTATGTTTCATCCTCCTTCCCTTCCACCTGCATTAATCCTTGCCTCATGTTCCTTCTGGCCCCAAGTTCTTTTCTTTTCCCTGCAATTCCTTTCCTCCTTCGGTCAACTACCTTCCTTGCATTTCTTGAACTCGTTGAAATATGTTACAATATCCCCTACCTACCTTCTCTAACTCCTTTAAGTTTCAAGCTTCCCCAGTTTTCAAATTAAATTTCCCTTTTTCCCCTTATTTGGGAGGTTCTTTTTCTTAACTTTGTAAACATAATTTGATCGAATGTCAAAAACCTCAATTCTAAAGGATAGAAACTTTTCACCTTTACGTTTACTAATAAGTGATATTTGTTATAGGATTGTCTAAGTCATTATATGTGATAATATGTGTGTTCAGCATACATACTGGGATGTTTAGCCTAGGTTTTTTGCTATTTTCATGTAAATTGCATGTGATTGTAATTATATGTAATAAATTGTATGTTAGGTTGTAAATGAAGATTTTTAAGTTTAGGTTTTGCATCTTTTCATGTGTTTTGATGTACATACATTTTGCATGGTTGCATGTCAATGTTTGGGCAAGATTTGGACCATATTTGTGTTGATTACCAAATTACTTGAATTTGGACTTATTGTAGGTATCAAGGGAGAAACAAAAGAAGAAAATAAAAGCCATGATTGTGACCAAAGTAGAAGCTAGAATTTTCCAGCTTTCTTGCAAGCAAATTCCAGCTTGCTCCACTTGCATCCTAAGTCGGTTTAAGCACCCAAAATGCTATAAAAATCCCATTTTAAATCCTAGGAAAAAGGAGGGTTATGCATCACACAAAAAGGAGGAATACAGACACATTTTGGGTGATTTTTCAAGGAGAATCAAGTGATTTCAAGAGATCTCAAAGTTGCCACACTAAGTTCCAACTTTATTCTTCAACTCATAAGCCTTCTATTCTCTATTCTCTCATTTGTTTTTATTTATTTATTGTATGGAGAAGATGTATGGACTTGTTTTGAGGATATTGTTGATGACTGTAATGGATTTCTAAGTAGATTTTAGGGTTGTTCTTACCGTAACTATGTAAGAACTCACTTTGGTTTAATGTATGGTTTGCTTTAATGTTAATGATGTGTGGACTTTATATGCCCTGCTTACATTGAGAAATGGAGTTAGGAAATCAGTTTGGATCTACCATGAGAGTGGGCAGGCTCGAGCACACTTCAGACATCAACCTAACATGACATTTAGAGAGAGATCTTGGATGTTTTGATGGATGTCTTGTTGGACCCCAAATATTTTTTTATTAAGCATGATTTAAATTATTTTGAGGTCTTGTTAGATTAATTATTTTGAAGTAATTAGCATGTCAATGTTAGTAGGAGTTATTGCTTGGATTGATGGAATTAAGGTATTAATGTTAAAAGAATGTATAAGGGCATGTTTTGGCATAACACTTAAGCCTTTAAGTTTTAAGGCATAAATGGAAGGGCATAAGGGTCATCTTACAATTATTAAGAGTAGAAATTAGAAGAAGAAATGCTGTGAATGAGGGAGAGAAGAAGAGAGTTGTCGTGGGAATAGGAGAAAAAGAAGAGGAAAGCTAGGGTTTGGAGATTTTTGAAGATTTTGAAGATTTTGAAGCATAAAGTAAGTATGAGCTTTAACCCTTCTTGATTTGTTAGATGAAGTATATTTAGTGATAGTTAGAAGTGAAAAGCAATGTTGATTGTGGGTAAGAATTTGTTGATGAATGGTTTGAGTGATGTTTTAATCTTTTAGGATTAATGATCAAAGATCGATTTTGATGTTATTGTTAGTGATATTGGGTTGGAATGAGCTTGGAAATTAAGTAGAAGAGGTGTTTTAGTGTTAAGATGAGTTATATTTGAAAGATGGGAAGTATATAGATGAAGAATGTAGAAAATTGTCTTCGGAATGAGTTTCTTGAAATGTTTGCCGCAGCGAACTCCAACAATTTCGCCGCAGCGAACTTCTGATTTCGCCGCGGCCAAATCTATTTTCCTGCACAGACATATTTTGGTATTTGGGGCATAACTTTTTCTTTAGATGTCTAAATTGAGTGTTTTGTAATTTTTGCGTAAACTAGAGACATAGGGATATAAGTTTGGTGAAGAAATCAAGTTTTAATTCAGTTTATAATGATCTCAATTTGTGGATGGAAGTTGAGTATAGAATATCGTTTCAGCATAAGGATAGTCCCAAAATGTTTGGAGTATAACTTTCAGATTACTGGACCAAATTGAATGATTTTGGTGTCATTGGAAACTTGAGACAATGAAGAACATTTTTCTACAAGGAAGTGTTACCAAATTTCTTCATTTATCTGATCATAACGATCATGGAAAAGTTGACTCCGAAGTCTAAGTTTTGAAAGGATTATAGTTCAATCTTAGCATTTTTTTTTATTATCAATGCCTTATGAATTTCCTTTGAATGTGGATTGATTGAGAAATTGTTTGTGTTTAGGAAAGCAAGCAAACCTTACCCAAGAGCAAGAAGAAAGGCAATCTTGAGCTTGTATTTCAAGCGAAATTAGGTGGGTGATGTATTTAAAGTTATTGTGTGATTGGGCAAATTCTTACCTATATGTGAATATGTGTTTTATGTTATGCATTGAAAGATGCATAACATTTTGATTGAATATGCGATTAATTGTTTGAAAATGATTTGTTGAAAATTTATAATGATTCTGATTTTGTTATGCCTTGAAAGAAGCATGATATTTGATATAAGCAAATTATGATTTTGATCATGTTATGCCTTGATATCTATCATGGCATTCTGTATAAATGAAAAGAAAGAAGAAAAAACATGAAAGCATATCATTTTGAAAAAAATGATTCTGAGCATGATTGTGTGCTTATGTTTGGGCGAGAGTAGAACCATTCTGTTCGTCACGTGCACGTTGACAAAAGCCTTCTCCTGGCTGCCCGCTTGTGGCATATGAACTCCGAAATGGACTCATTCTGTTCATGGGGTAAACTTTGGTTTCCTCATTCTATTTCGTGGAACCTTAGGGCCGTTTGTTGTGCATTGCATAATTGAATTGTTAAGTATGAAGCATATTGAGTGTTATATGTTATGGGTTGTTTTGTGAATTGAGGTAAATGTGATGGATTTGTAAATTGCTTGAATATAGTATGAGTGCTAGAATTGTTAGACTTATATACATACATATGCTTGAATTTGTGCTAATTACTGATGACTATAAGAATATTAGCCACTGAGCTGTGTAGCTCAACCCATTATTTTCCCCTCCTAAGGTGCGACTCAAGACGACAATTGATCCTTGCAAGGCATCGAAAACTCCACGATAGTTAGAGACTTTGTACTAAGTTAGTGGCTATTTTAGAATAGCTTTATAAGCATATCAACATTTAGCATCCTTATGTATTTTGTTTTAAGCTTTGATATGTAAGATGTTGTGTAAGTAAAGTTTGTTCGAACTCTTGGGATTTGTAATGATATGAAGAATTGAAGTTCCTTTTGTGTATGAGTATGCTTAGCTTGTTGTTAGATTTGAATGTATGTGTTTGTTTGAATGGTTGAATGTTGGATGTTGGATTTCAGATTCTGGGATTTTCGCCGTGGCGAACTTTTCCCGAAGGGTCCATGCAGGAAACTCTATGTGTTTGCTGCGACGAACCTATATTTTGCCGCGGTGAACTCCCCTTTTTTGCGACTTTGCCGCGGTGAAGAATTACTTCTGCTGCAACGAACTCCTTTTTGCTGCCACGCTGAGATTTGTTTTAATTGCAATACTTTCTGTTTTTATCTCACACGACTGTCCTGATTGGTCACCTTGGGATTAGCCTTGGGGTCAGGTCTCGGGCCTAACATTCTTCAGTATCAGGAATCGATAGTTGGACTCTGGAAACGGGGTCCAACATGTCTAATAGGTTACTTCATATCCACTTAATGGTTAAGTAAAGTGAGAGATCACATCCTAAAATTTGATCGTTATCTCAAGCTTAATTGGTTCAAGGATTGAGAGAGAAAGGGCCAATATATTAGATTGCCTAGGACTAAGCATGATTACGTTACCAAAGTGAGGGATTATGATAGATATATAATTGATCATAATTTTACCTCATATTTAATGAGTTTTTTCTTGATATTTGATACTTTTAGTGCATATTTGGTGCTTAATCCTCTCCAAGTGTTTTTACATAGCATAATTGCCTTCGTGGACTTAAAGAAGAAGAATTTAGACAATATCATAATAGAAATTAAAGATTTGAAGTGTAGAAAAGACGCACAACTATGTAAGTGGTTATGAACTTCCTTGAGCCTGTGCATCTTCATGATTTTTGTAATTTTTGGTTATGCACGGTCGTGCATTAGACAGTGCATCTCCCCAAAACTTTAAATTTTGTTATAAAGTGACACTTTGGGAGGTAAAAGGAGAGGCAGTCGGTAGGAGTCGAAGGGAAGACGTGGGGAGACTACTCTTGTAACATCCCATTACTTGTGGGAAGGTTAAAAATGGTAGATGTGAGTGATTAAGGAGAGTTAAAAATGCATTTCCATGTTTATGTCTAATATGTCTTACTCATACATATGAATAGTGAATTTGTCTGCACATGAAAATAATTGTACATGCATTCATGAATAGTTCCGGGTATAATTGGATTGATTTGTGAATTTTTGTGAATTTTTGAATGTTTTGGGCATTGAAAATATAAGTGATTAGTGGAAATATTGTATTTGCAAATGTTGGTGAATTTAGGAGTTTCCTTTGAAATTTATGGAGTATTGTGAAAGAAATAAAATGAAATATTATAATAGGGAACAATATTTGATTCCTTGGGGATAATTAGGTGGAAAAGATGATAGTTGTGTTGGAAAGAGGGTAGCTAAATGGAGTTAGTTTCAAAAGAAACTAAGTTAGAGTTTAGTCATTAAGAAAAGGACAAGTGTCACTTAGGCTTTTGTACCCTTTCTAGAAGTAGATTACTGCTTTCTGAGATTTGAAAGGGTGAAGTGATATGTCTAAGTTCCTTTTTTACCCATACACAGAGTTTTCCATCAAACACCTTCTAAGAGATTTCTATATTTTCTTCTTTCCTACAACAAGCCCACTTTACCATTTGTGTCCTCTACCCTAAGAAAAACCAGAAGCTGGTCATTGTACTCAGTGAAGTACGTAAATCGCGTGGAGTTTAGGGCTTGAAGATTTTGGAGTTTTCAGCAAGTAGTGAATAAATCCCTCAGAGTTGGGGATTTATAAAACAAATTTGATGAGTTACTATCATCTGCATGGAAAATGGCATTTATGTGTTTGTTCATAAACACTGTGTTATGGGGGATGAAAATTTTGATTATAGTGTTAATTTAATGTTTCGAAAGATTTTAGTGATTAGGTGGTGTAAAAGTGATTTTTGGAGTTGTAATAGAAGAAACATTTGAAAGTTTGAAAATCTAGATTTAACTTAGATAGATTTTGGCAAAGTTGCCTTCTTGAGAGTTATAGATCTTTCCTTTATCTTTCCAACAGTATTTAGTATGAAAATTTTGGACGTCGGAGTCAAAGGTTATGATCTCTATAAATGGAGATGCTCTGGGAGCAAACATAAGAAGGAGGAGGATATCATCTTAGTTACTGTTTATTTAAGACGAAGCAAAAGTAAGACGAAGTTATTGTTTATGCTATCGTCTTAGTTACTGTTTATCTAAGGTGAAGCAAAAGTAAGATGAAAGGAAAGTAAGACGAAGTTACTATTCATGCTATCGTCTTAGTTACTTTTTATCTAAGATGAAGCAAAAGTAAGACGAAAGGAAAGTAAGACGAAGTTACTGTTCATGCTATCGTTTTAGTTACTGTTTATCTAAGACAAAGCAAAAGTAAGACGAAGTGAAGTAAGACGATTGAGGACGAAAACAGACTGGATTCTTTTACTCATAACTTTTTCTCTAGACACCCAAATGATCTGATTCTTGAACCATTGGATTCGTAAGAAGTTGCTCTATATCTTTACCAAAAATCATAGCCCTCTGAAATGGAATGAGAAAGATACAGTGGGTGTGCTCTTAAAGGGTATGAACTGATGTTATTCTATTGAACTTACTCTAGTATTTCGATGATTTCTGGAGCTCTATAGGTCCAAATGAGAAATGGATTGTGAATGTAATGGTTCTAGTGAGGCATAAACCTAAGTATAAATTATACCTAGATGAGTTTGGTTATAAGATCGATTTTGTGTTGGATAGTACCCGGGATTATCATGAACATGCATTGTACATAATTCATGTCATACATGTGCATTATTGAATACTTTTGATGGTGCAAATTGTGATATTGTGTATGTTACTTGCTATAGACAAGCAATTGGAACGTCAATCTCCAGACGATGCCGGATCTTCCAGGCATTAGCTTCGGGGCAACTTGTGAGTTAACCTAATGTTTTCCTAGGATTGATTTGTTTTGAATGGTTTTGATTTGTTTAAACTTCCATATTATTGAAATGTTTGTGATTTGATTCTAAATTCCGGATTTGAATTTCGAGGAGTATAATAGTTGGGCATGTGTTGGAAGTGTCTTGATCCGTTGTGGAATTCTGTATATTATATGTATCCTTACGAAAGTGAACGCCGGACTCAGGTCCAATGAATGTGAGTTTCTGATTTAACATCATATGTGATATGACATGATCAGTATGTGATGCATTTTATAAAATGCATGCTTAGATAAAGGTGTTGTGACTTGAGTAGCCAGTTTGAAGCGCTTCCACATAAAGCTTTGCTCTGTGAACTCTGATTCTACACGTAGAGCTATGCTACATGAACTCTATTCTAATTGAGCCCTATAGGCCAGTATTTGTGTAAGTGATTGGCACTCAGTCACAACAATAAGAATGAACACGAGTCTCATGCATATAGTATTATAAAACTGAAGAACATGAATGGTTTGCAAGATGATATTATATGACTTTGTGACATGCCATGATATGTGAGCGCCTGAACGATAAATGTATGCTTAAAATGAGTAATTATGCATAATGTGATATGCGTATAAGATCCGGTGAATTCATCAATGATGGTTCACTCATTGAGTTCGCAAAACTCATCAAAATTGCAACGTTGGCTTTTCAGTACTGAGAGACGACTCTAGCTATTGAGAGGCTCCATTACCGTGTAGATTGTAGTCTGGCAAGAGAATCATGGCTCAAAGGTCAGTCAGCTGGGATTTTTGGATGGCTTAGATAGATTTGATATATTTTCCTCTTTTATATAGTACTTTTGTACTAGGTTTTGTTAATGTACATGTAGTAAAGGTTGAAAGACACAATGCAGACTTTCAATTTTAAAAAATGAAATGAGGAAAAGTGGTTTTAAAAAAAAGAGATATTGTGATTTTCTTATGATGCCATATGATGTGAATGCAGTGATCGAACATAGCTCGCCCTTATCGTAGGATATGTACCGGAATGACCTCTGGGTATCTCGGTGTGTGCCTTGCGGTAAGGGGGCACTACAACTCCAGACATGGAACTCTTTCTTTAGATGCAATTTCGAAAGATCTATCGAAATACAAGATCATGGCTCTACATTACAAGAACATTTGTTAGAAGACAATCAGGGAGATTTAGAATTATAAAACCATTGTTTTTTATTCGTATTTTTGTTTATATATGTTTGATTTCGTATTTGATTATATGTAACTAAATGTCCAATTAGTATTTAGGATAGATGAACCTTATGAGAGCACCGAGTCAATCAATGTTAGGCCTTGTAGATACTCGAAGGAATAGAAAGATGCAATAAAGAAGGCTATAAAGGACTTGCTTTAGCAAGGCTTCATCAGGCATAAAATCAGTCCATATGCATCTACTATGGTTTTGGTGAAGAAGAAAGACAACTATTGGATGGATGTTTAGGGACTATAGGGAACTTAATAAGAAAACATTAGAAGACAAGTTCCTATACTGTTAGTTTAGGAGCTATTGGACAAACTGCATGGCTTAAGTTGATAATCCAAAATGGATTTCAGGCCTAGTTATCACCAGATTCAAATGCATGAAGATGATATTACCAAGACTTCCTTTAGGACTCATAAGAGACATAATGAGTTCTTTGTGATGCTCTTTGGGCTAACTAATGCTCCACTAACATTTCAAAGCCTTACGAATGACATATTCAAGTCATTCTTGGGGAGATTCATCTTAGTTTCCTTCGATGACATTCTAATATACAACAATTCCTTTCACTAGCACTTGGAGTATCTGTGATATGCTACGAGGGTTCTTCAAAATCACCAATTATCATAAGGGGAATAAATGCATTTTGGTGCAAGATAGATTGAATATTTAGGGCATTTTGTCTCATTTGGTGAAGTAGCCATAGATGTAGAGAAGACAGAAATAATTCATAATAGGCTAGCTCCTCAATCCTTGAGGGATTTAAGAGGATTCTTTGGCACATTGGTTACTATATAATATTGATCGCGGCTCTGTCGTTCGATTAAGGAATCGACCTTGGAAACCGGTCAAAATAAAATATTTCCAAGATGCAAGATGAACCTCGGGTCGTCTCTCTCGATGGAACCACTGAAAATTGATCCTAAAACTAGCCTAAGTTGAATTATGCAAATTAAGCAATTAAAAAGGGGGGTTTTGTTGATTGATTAAAATTAAAGAAAAATAAAGTATTAAGGAATCTGTTTTTGGATTTTGGGAAATTAAACAATTGAAAATAACTACGATTGAAATCAATTTACTAAAGCTCTCTTGAAAATGCGGCTCGGGTTATCATTGTT
>JANKOE010000004.1:23049257-23062633 GCA_026284465.1 Erythroxylum citrifolium
TGTTGTAAAGGGCTTGAAATGCCCACTAAAGCATTGTAAGATACTTGATTTTGATGTAAATGAAATGCACTTGAATTGTGGTTTATCATGGTATTCCAAAACCATACATCATTATGTTTAATTATGGCTTTTCAAAGTTTACATTGTTATGCTTTGAAATTCATGTGGGTAGTAATGTGTGATGAACAATTGGAGTTGGGGTTTGAATCTTGATAAGTTGAACTTGGTGTTTGACTTGAGTATGAGGTGTTATAGTATTGAAATGAGTGAATTTTGGAAGAATTGAAGTGTTGATAGTGTTTGGTTAGTGAGGAGCAGGCCTTGAAGTGGCATGGGGGCTTTTAGAAATCCCCATGTCCGTTAAACGGACACGCTAGTCTATTTAACGGACAGTCTCGGGTGAAAAATCACCCTTGGGCCACTTCATGTCCGCTAAACGGACATGTATGTCCGTTTAACGGACAGTCTCTGGTGAAATTGTACCATTTGTTCAGTGCTTGTCCGTTAAACGGACATGCCTGTCCGTTTAACGGACACTCTCAGGTCAAAATGGCCTTCAAGCTCGATTCATGTCTGTTTAACGGGCATGAATGTCCGTTCAACGGACATGTTCTAGGAAAGTTGTTTTTTTTGGGGATATCTCAAGAGCAGATTTGGGTTCAAGGTTTGACTAAGTGTACACTCACCACTAATATGGTTTGTCAGCAAGTATCACCGTTAGGGTTTTCAGTAAAATTCCTGCCTCAGGACCGTTGGGTTCTGGAAACGAGGTCGAACAATTAAAGTTTGAGAGCCAAGATTAATGAGCTTTTTTTTGTTTCAACTACAAAAAATCTATTCCCAACCATAATAATGTAGGAAAAGCTAATAACTAATTGATTTTGTACTAACACAAATGCTAGAGAAATAGATAATAAGTTTTCTTATATACTATACCTCATTTTATTAGGAAAATATATGCTTGAGCATACTTCATCTTTGTACATGTGATTCGCTACCTTTTTGCTCGACACATTCTAATTAACTTTTCATTAAGAATTGATAGTTATACTTTTAGTTGTGAAATGAAAAAATCACTCTCTTTTTTTTTCTCTAGATTTTCTTGTTTAAGATTTGTGCAATTGTTTAACAACATCAAAGCTAAGTAATACAACAACAAAAGCTAGTCGTTACATAAGTATTATTTTAATAATTTAATAGTTAATTATGCTTTTTAAAGATTATTAATGATAATTTGTTTATTACTTCTTTGCTTAATAAGTACAAGTAGTCATTCATCAAATAATTTCATTACATAAAACCACCCATCAACTTCAAACTCAATCATGAGTTCTTCACTTGGAATTAAGTTAAGTTACAACTAGGAAATTTCTATTTTAAGCAATATCTATTAATATCTTTGGTATTAAGTGTAAATCACTCTAATATCTTGCTTCCTTATAGAAACAGCTGGCTTAGTAGTGAAGTTAACAAGTATAGGACTCTTATATTGAACTATAAAGACAAAATTCATAGTGTTAAAGGAATTGAGAAGTTTGATAGAATATGAAACTTACCTCATCATCAACAATAGAAATAAAGTCTTAATAGTTTTGATATGAATTATGGAACTTCAAAAGAGATAAGTTGCCTCATCATGAGATTCATATCATAGAGGTTCATAATTTTGATGGCAGGTAAGAGGAAAAAGGTTTAAATAGGGTTATATTATTAGGTTTTTGGATTAAGTCATGGGTTTTTGTTTAGTTTATTAATAATGTACGTCCCTTTTTGCTCACATGGCATTACCACTAATTCTCTAACTTCCACCTGAGAGTAAGTTAATGGAGAAAATTAACACAAGGACTTACTTTAGACTTTTAAAATTTTAAAGGGTTCCTATGAGACTTTTAAACCATAAGGTATCTTATTGGAATTCATGAACCAACACAAAAGATTTTTATTTTTTTAACCTTAGTTTCTTGTCAGGTATTTTAGAAGAAATTATAGTACTCAATAGACACAACTAGAAGATTTATTGCATATATTATAATAGTGGTAAAGTTTCTGCTTTTATCATATTACAATTTCTTAGTTGGTATAATCTATCATGCTTTAATTATTTTTCAGGTAAAGAACTCATAAAGGATGAGGTCAAGGATATGAAGGGGCTGTGAGGCTCAAACTTGTTCTAGTTGGATCTTCTAGGTCGATAGATAAAGAGAAATCGTTTATTTATTCACTTAAATTTTAAATATTTATATACTAAATTTGTTAGTTATGGATGTGACAATTATAAGATAATTAAGCTTACGACTATAAGAATTGTGTTTTTGAGACTTTTAGTAGCTTGAGAAATTGGAGTTAATTTTTTAAAAGGTAATAGGATCATAATGTTCATATACTGGTATTCTCATCTTGATTTACCAAAAGGCATAATGAAATACATCAATAAACTACAAAGAGATTTCCTTTAGAGTGGTTATATCACAAGTCTAAGATACCTAAGGTTAAATAGGCTACGGTTTGTCAACCCAAAAATTATGGTGGACTTAGCATCACCTATATTCGTATGATGAGTAAAAGTATGCTTATCAAGAGGCTCTGGTGACTTTGCTTTGATGGAGATGATCAATGAGTGAAGTGGATTCACCTGTACTTCTTGAAGAGTGTAAATATCTGGCATATAAGAGCTAATCATGGCATTTCTTGGACATTTAGTCAGATATTAAAGATGATGGGGCATCTGATTCAATCATTCTTCAAATATAAGATAGGCAAGGAAGCAAAATATCTTTTAGTATGATCATTGTCATAATTTGGGACCTCGTTATAAACTAAGGGACTTTCAAACCTTAAAAGGTGTCAGGGAAATTCTATGCGATATGCCTTTCAATACTCCTTACTCTTCTTTGAAGGATAAAAGGCTATAGAATCAAGATAGCTCTTTAATATTCACACTAAATCTTGTAAGAAGTTTATATAAGTTAAACAAAACCTAAAACCTTGGCACAACCTTCATCCTTTGGCTTGCAACTGTTCAAAGTCTTGGAACTAAAGACTCCCTCGTATTCTCTGTACCTAATCTAACATGTGTTTTGTGTGATAAGGCTCTTTAGACCTTGGATCATATACTTTTTATATGTAGGTACTCTGCTCATTTGTGGAACTATATACTGGATCTCTTCAAGTTGCGGTTCAAAGGAGTACAATGGACTAGTGTCATCTCTTGGGCTTCCTGTGTTACCTTTCATATTAAAGGTGACCTAAAGTTGTGTATAATAGCTTTTGGTACATTGGTTTGTTACATATAGCGTGAAAGGAATATTATATTTTTTTGCAAGGTGGCATTGAATGTTGTAACCAACTTACTAAATCTTAAGCTGAGGATAAGAAGCACAATAACAATTTAGAATCTCTAACTCCTTACGTCTCCTTCCTTTTGTAAAATTTGAAACTTGCAAATGGTGTGCTTTATTGGTCCATTACTAGCCAGAGTCCTATTGTATATAGTAGTTTTGTGTACTCTATGTACCTATTTCCTTTTATTAATAAAATGATTAACTTATTAAAAAAAGTTCTTAGTTAATAAAATCTAATTAATTTTTTATTAAAAAGATGCAAATTAAGATTGCAGTTAGGATAAGCTTATAAATAAAAGTTTAAATATTAGTTGGCAAAGTTATAAATCATAGAGGAAGTTTAAGATGAGATCTGGTGACAAAAGAGTTTAAGAAATATGAAATGGGTATGCTTTATTAAGAACTATCAATAAAAGACTTAAATAAAAATTTCTCAAGATATGAGCAATAATTAAAGTGTAAATAGATTTATTTGTTAAAGTTATTTTATCATGTACATTTGTATTAAGAGATAAAAATAAATTTATTGATCAGTTATCCTATATAATTAAGAATAGTTTTAGAAGATTATTGGAGGGCACAAATCTTCTATGCAAATATTTATGAGAAGGGTTTCTTTGGAAAAAAGTATATATACCTTCTTTTCCTTTTTATAATGGGTAACCAACTTAATTCGTTTTTAGTCAAAGGATCATTCAAAAAGTTGTGATATCTAATTTAGTTTTTCTTTGTTCAATATTCTTGAATATTTATATATTCTCTGCAACTCCTTGAGTTAATTATTTTGATTGATTAAATAATAAAGGTATCGTTGTTTAATTTTTAAAAACATCAAAGTTATATATGTTTGATTGTTCTAATATTTATGGTAAATAATATAATCGATTATAGAAAATAATATATATATCCTAATTAAGATAAATCAAGCTTATTATTAGTCGACTAGAATTCGCAGTCTTTATATTAATAAATTGAATCCTAAGAGCTTATATATGGTTATTTGTTGATAATATAAAACTAACTCAGTACCTTTTTAAAAATATTAATATATAATGTAATACCATATATAATAATATAGGCTTCCTTAGATCTTTTAAAAAATTTTAAGATGCGACTCATTTATCTTTAACCTTATTATTTTGATTATATCATTTTAGTTTAAATTTACAAGATTTCCTTTTCATTTTATGATTTTAGGGAGAAATAAATCAACCTAGTATATGTAGATATGACCCTACTCATCATTGCAAATAAAATTTTTTAAACTAGGGAATTTATTTTTATTGTATTTTACACCCATCAAATTTTAACACTATTTCCCATGATTATTGTCTTTAATATATTTATTTTCTTAAATTTATGTTTGTTTGTCACTTAGTTAGACAAGTTGTCGATTGAGAAGAAACTAAGGGGTCGTTTGGTTCCACTTTTATTTTTCTATTACAGTTTTTAGTTTTTAGTTTTTAGTTTTCATTTTCTATTTTTAGTTTATATTTTTCTTTCAGATAAGAACAAAAACTTGTTTGATTGTTAATGTCAATTTAGTTATATTTTTATTACTAATGATAATTATATATCAGATAAAACTTAAAGATAAATTATTTTTAATTAATTAAATTTATTTTAATCTGTTATAAAATATTTATTAATAAACTAACAATAAAAATTATTTTATTTTATTAAAATAAATAAATTAAAAATAAATAATTATTTTAATTATTAAATCAAAATTTTATTTGAAATTTATATTTTGAAGATATTTTAAATTTAATTATAGTTATTAATTTATTTAATTACAAAATTAAATAAATTATTAAATTAAATTAAATTAATCATAATTTTATTAATTAAATATAATATTGAATTAAATTATTCATAATTCTTGTTAATAGTTAATTTATTAAATAAGAAAATAATATATATTTAGTTGATAGTAAGCCAGATTATGAAAAAAAACTACTTTTGTGATTTTCATAAATTTTGAAAACTGAAAGAAACCAAAACTAAAAACTTAAACAAATAGTTTTTTCTACTAAATTTGAAAACAAAACAAAAAACCAAAAATATAAATGGAAACAAACAGATTCTAAGTAACATTGTAATAAAATATCATTATTTTCATCTCCTAGGTTAAATTTAGTAATTATTTTGATCAATTTATCTAGCAATTATGAAGAAGAAATCATGGCCAACAAAAGAATTTTGAAGGAATTGCTTGAACTAAACTTGAGGTAATAACCACTTTGCATTTCTATCCAAATCTTGATGTAGCTTTTAAATTAAAATCTTGTCTTATTCACTTAATTCCCACCTATTATGCAATTCAAGTAAAGATCCTTACAAGCATCTTAAGGAGTTTAAAGTAGAGTGTTCAAGTCTGAAACCCTAAGGATTTATTTAATATCAAAAAAATTGTGTCCATTTCCTTGCTTACTAGGCAATAAAGTTAATGATTGGCTTTATTATTTACCTTCAGGTTCTATTACCAACTTGAATGAGATGAAAAATTAGTTCTTAAGAACTTTTGACCTATTTCACGAGTTGCCAACATTAAGAAGATATATATGAAATACGACAATTTAATAAAAAGACTATATAATTATTAGGAAAGATTCAAACTGCTTTATGCAAGTTGTCCTTAATACCATATTTATGATAAACTCTTTATATAGTATTTTTATGAGGGATTATTAATAATGGATCTGAATATGAATTGTAAGTAGAGACATGTTAGGGCAGAAAACTCCGAAAGAAATGGAATTCGATTTTTAATATTGTTGTCAATTTGCAATAGTTTGGCAATGGATAAGATTCGCCTCCAAAGAGAGTTAATAAGAAAGTAATTCTATTTATCAACAATTACATAATCTCACCTCTCTAGTGGAAAAATTGGTTGATATACCAAATGAAAACTTGTGTTTTTTTTTTCTATTTTGGGCATCAAATTGACAATATTATAGTTTAAGATGAACTAACGAACAAGTCAATATTGTCGGGGGACTCCTGAGTCCATAAAAATGAAGTATAACCCTAATTCAAATATATATAACCCTGAACGGAGAGTTTATCATAATTTTATCAATAAAATAAATCCAATAAGTTTCTAAAAAATCAAACTAAATAACCTACTCTGCACCGTACTTTTCTTTAAAAATAAGTATGTATTTAAATGAACTTATTAAAGCACTTGTAACCAACACATATTAAGTTCAATAGGAGGTAAGAATAAGCATTCAAAATTTGGAAAAAAAAATAATTTAAGTCAATTGGAAAATTATTTTAAGCCTATTGGAGTTTTAATGCAAAATTAAATTACCCTTATAAACCATCATCATTCTAAAGTATAATGTTAATGCAATTAATTTGAAAAGTGGAAAGAAGCTAAAAGTGCCAAGAAAGAGGATATCAAAATAGGTAATCAAAGAAGAAATCCAGAAAGAAGAAGGGATACCTCAAATCTATGCCACTCAATTGATGGATTCAAGTGGTGAACAATCCAAACGTATAATGATATCTTTTCTTTTACCTAGTTGCAGAATCTGAAAACAAAAGGCTAGAAAAGGATATTCCTTAAACTTTTTGCAAGGTTAATGCAAATATCCCCCTTCTTGATGTAATTAAGTAAATACCTTATTATATTAAATTTCTCAAAGAATTTGGCATCATTAAGAGGAAACTAAAAGGTCATGAGAAAATCCGTAAGAGAGAGAATGTTCTAGTTATCATTTAGAAGAAATTACCTTCTACATATAAGAACCCATATATGTTCACTTTCCTTTGTAAGATTGGTAATGTTATGATTTTAAAAGCAATTCTAGATTTAGGAGCTTCAATTAATTTCATACCTCTTTATATTTATAAATTTATGAATGTCATCCCATTGAAAGAAATAAGTGTAATTATACAACTTGTTAATTAATTCATTGCATACAACTTTTTAGGGATATATCATTTATAGCCAATGAATTGGTTTTTCCTACTAATTTGTATGTGCTTTATACAAAAAAAATTCTTCTAATTCAAGCCCAATGTTTTATGCTAAAATTGATGTTGATAACTGAATAGTTATTATGAAACTTCATAGTGAAATTGTTAAATTTAACATTTATAATGTCATTTGATATTCTATTGGTGTACATTATGTGTTTGTTATAAACACTACTAAGTTTTTAGTGAAATAAAATTTTGACTTTAATGGTAAAGATATATTGAAGGTTATGTTTAATAATAATTTCAATAATGAAGAACTATAAAGATTCAAAAAGGAATATGTACTAAATTTGGGAATACTAGACAATTTTTCAGTTAAATCTCTCAAACTATAAGGAATAATGTGTCTATATTGATTTGACGCCATCTTTGATAAAAATTCTTTATTCTATTTTATAGACACTAAATTTGCAGTTAAAATTATTGTCGTATCATTCAAAATTTCAAAGACCTTTTTATGAAGGATTTTAGATGTGCAACTTAGAAGAAAGAACTCTTAAATGCCCAAATAATGTAGTTTGAGGAATCACTGTGTATATTCAAATGCATAAAAAAAATATGCTAGTTGGGAGGTAATTCAAAGACTTAGATCCCTTTAATTTTTTTATTTGCAATTATTATGTGCTTCTTTAAATATAAGAGGTGTAAAAATATATCTTTGAGTAGGAGTAATCATTTATAAGGAACAGGCTTGCCTAATTTTTAGGATAGTTATGTATGTTTAGATTTATATCGAGAAGACTTTAGTGTAAAACATATTCCCACACTTGATGATTAAACGTGATTTTTTTTATTTGAAGTTTATCCAAAAGACCCTAGTTTCTAGGGTGAGCTATCGTTTTATGACTAGCTTTGACTAATGTGAATTCAAGTTTTATATAAAGGACTTTGGTTTATGATATATGCTCATGCTTTACAAAACTATGTCTTATACCTTTAAAAGCAATTTTTCAGAAAAAAGATCAAAGAAAAATTATTATATTATATTATATTATCTGGTCATTTTTAATTCACCTTGATTTTAATTAGACCTACGTCTTCTACCTAAGCTTCCACTTAGGATTTTGGCAAAACTCTTGACTACACACTTTTTAGTTCAGTATGAACTCTTCTAATACAACTTGACTTCCGACTTAAGCTACACCTTACAACCAATCTGTTTTTCAGCACAAATCCTACCTCACAAGTGATTCTTCTCTAATCACTCAACTCACAATAATAATGATAGAAATTGAAGTAAATCTCAGTACAGCTGAATACAATTGAATGTGCTAAGAGCAAGTTTTTGATCTATACTAAGAATGCTTTGTTTGGACTTGTGTAATCGATCCTTTGATGTTCCATAATTTATTTGCAGGCTTCAAGATGATTTCTAGACGTTGTAGAACTCTTCTAGCCGTTGTAGAAGATTTTTGTTCCGTTTGCAATCAATTAACTTCGTCGGATTATGTTTAGCTACAACTGATAGTCGACTAGTCGATGTGTAATAGTCGACTAGTACATTATAGTCAACTTGTCTTCAAGAATCAGTCGACTAAAATTAACGTTTTTCATGCGAGTTTCATCTCCGCTCTTCAAATAGTCGACTAATAGGCTGATAGTCGACTAGTTCATTTATCCAACTGACAGGTCTAGTGTCAATAGTCGACTTGCAACGTGTTGGTCAACTTGTCTCAACTCCAAATAACAGATATGATTATTATTAGTCGACTAGCAAATTGTTGGTTGACTAGTACTGGCATCAACTGACAGATTTCAGATAATCTTCTATCTTTGTTTGTTGAGATGCTAATTTGAATTCTTCATACACAATCTACACATTTATCTCTTGCACGTTGAAGCATGATATTGCAATCTTGATTTGCACAAATCCTTTATTTGAATTTCACTCTAAATACCTTTAATTATTTCTTAACCAATTCTATAAATTTTATTATTATCAAAACACAGAAGGATTTTAATTTTGTCAACCTCTATTGGTCCAACAATCTCCCTCTTTTTGATAATGACAAAACATTTAGAAATTGTTTAAGAAATTGAAAACAAAGGAAAAATTGATCAAGGTTTTTATGCCTTGTCTTTTTGGTTAGATTGTCTCCCCCTTAATCAATAAATCAATGAACCCAATAAATTCAATAAGATTGCAATCCATAATCCATAATGTTAACGTAACAGTAACAATTGAACAATATAATTTCAGAACAAGATTGAATGCAAAAACAAAACAATTTAACAATTGAACGTGTTACTCCCCCTTTTTGTCATAATTAAAACAATCATAACACATGATTTCAAAACTAAGTCGCAAGCACACATGCCCATTGAGTAGCAAACCAACAATTAAAGGACCAACAATGAAAGTATCAAGTTTGCAAAATACAAACAATAAGAGTAAAACAGAATGAAATGTTGGTCTTAAAGCAAATACAAGAACCATCAAGATGGAGAAGTATCATCATGCTTACAACCTAATTTATCAAAAATCTTCTTCATGTTTTTCTCCAAGCGCATGAGTAGCCCTTATTGTAGATCCAAACACACATTTACTTCTTTGATTTGATCTTTGAGTTCTTGGATATCTTCTTGAGATACTTCATTTCTTCTCACATTACTTGGTCTTGAACTACTAGGTCATTCACTGACCCTTTTTGATCGTTGACATTTAGGCACTTGTTGATCACTTTCCAATGTCAAGCCAAGCTTCTCCATATGATAGGCATACACCAACCCTTTTCTACTGTTTTCACCAACTTCATACTCCTTATGTTATAGGGTGTAAACCGCCAACTGGTTGGATATGGATAACGGTCATATGAACTCAAATTAACTTTTTGCAACTTTTGCGATATAAGCGATTAAAGCTCCATAAGGCATTCCTTTATACTTGATTGTTTTTCCCCTAAGCTCTCCTCTCAACAAGCTTGCCTTCTTCCTCATCATTTGAATAATCAAATTTGGAAAGTTAATTTTCCTTCCTTCTTCCAAATGCCAAAGAATTTCCTTATCCAACGATGTAATATGATTGTTACTAGCTTTCTTTGGATAGATAACTCTATTTATAGCATAATGTAACAACCGATAATTCAATGGCAAATCCATTGCCTTATAAGGTGTAGAATGATCACTACACAATCTCCCAAGTAATTCATCACCTTTTTCTTCAGTATAACCAAAATTTTCTTCTGCCTTTTCATCTGTATCACCATCCTCATGTCGCAAAATGTTTGAATCCAACAATGATGCTCTAGGCCTAACTCCACCTTTAGGCAACTTAAACCAAATACACAAATTTTCTTCACAGATAAAGATATCTTTCCCTTAAATGCTTGACTTCAAGTGAACTCCACTATCAACATTACTTCTAATCACGACCAAATTGGCATAAAATTCTCTAATCAAATCTTCATATATTTCATCCGAAAATCCCAAAAAATCTCTCAATCCAAGACTGGTGATTTCGTTAAACAAATCTGTAAATTCACTATGATCTAGCTCAGCCCAATCAAACCTCATAGAAGGAATTAAAACTTCTGTTTTTAATACCTTATAGTATAGATTTTGAGCCTCCCTAGAGATGAATCTCGGCTCAACCTCTTCGTTCTCACGTTCAACTCTGCCCCGTGAAGAAGACCCTCGAACATGTGGTCATTGTGGTGCGGTTTCTCCTTGCTTTCCTTTGTCAGTAGCTTTCTTTGGACCCATGTTGAAGAACTTTGAGAGATTTTAACATAAACAGAGGATTGACATAGGTTAGGGTTTGGGGTTGATAAAGAGATTTCAAAGAAAGAAAGAGATGATTTGTTGAATTGATGAGTGGGTTTTGAGTTTTTGTGATAGGATTGAAGATGGGAAGTTTGGATTTGAAGAAATCTGAAGAGATTAGTCGACTGGGAAAGAAAAATCTCGAAGGTGAAGACGGTGGCTTTTCGGAGATTTAGGGAAAGATTGGATTTTTTAAAGACCAGTTATGACCTATAATCGACTGGTGCAACATTAGTCGACTAATAAAAATTCGGACCGTGGAACAAATAGGTATTGTACTCGACTGACATGACAATAGTTGACTGGTCGAAGAATATTAGTCAACTAAGACTATAATACTCGACTAGAAACACTTAACCAATTTATCTCCTAATGCATTAGTCAACAAGCAAATCATAAATTACTCGACTATAACCTCAACAACAGTCGACTTAGACTTCAATTAGTCGACTGGTATATTTCTAAACTCCAGAAAAAATCACGTTATAACCTAAATGTAGATCATGTGATATATTCTCCGATGGGATTGCAAATTTGCCTAATAATTTGACCATTTTCCTATGCTAGTGTATGCAGATAATTACAATCAACCAATAGAATTCAAATCACACATACCAAGTTTCAATTTAATGTTCACAAACACATCTTCTTTAAGAGGTTTAGTAAATATATCAGCCAATTGATCACTAGAAGAGACATGTTTCAAGCAAATATCACCTTTCAAACAATGATCTCGTATGAAATGGTGTCTAATCTCAATATGCTTTGTTCTATTATGCAAAATTGGATTTTTACTCAAAAAAATTGCACTGGTATTATCACAATAAATTGGAATATTTTTAACAACAATACCATAATCAAGTAATTAATGCTTAAGCCAAAGAACTTGAGCACATACACTTCCAGCTGCTACATATTCAGATTCAGCAGTGGAAATAGCTACACTAACTTGTTTTTTACTAGCCCAAGAAATCAAAGATGATCCTAAGAAATGACATAGGCCACTAGTGCTTTTTCTATCTACCCTACAACCACCATAATCAGCATCACTAAAAGCATACAAGTCAAAAGATTCACAACTAGGATACCATAATCCATGATTAATAGTTTTGTTCAAATATCTGAAAATTCTTTTGCAAGCACTTAAATGAGAAATTTTAGGACAAGATTGAAATCTAGCACAAAGACAAGTAACAAACATTATATCTGGTCTAGATGCGGTTAAATACAAAAGAGAGCCGATCATACCTCTATAAAACTTTTGATCAACGTCCTCTTCATGTTCAGATTTTTCCAAAACCAGATTTGATGCCATTGGTGTTGCTGCATCTTTGCATCCTTCTATGTTGAACTTTTTGAGAAGCTCTTTTGTATACTTGGATTGATGAATGAAGATACCGTCTTTGTATTGCTTGATTTGCAACCTAAGAAAGAACTTGAGTTCTCCCATCATGCTCATTTCAAATTCACTTTACATTAAATCACTAAATTCTTTGCACAAAGATTCATTAGTAGCACCAAAAACAATATCATCAACATAGATTTGACAAACTAACATATCTTGATCAACATGTTTTATAAACAAAGTATTATCAACTTTACCACAAATATAGCCATTTTGAGTTAGAAAAGTACTTAACCTTTCATACCATGCTCTAGGTGTTTGCTTTAATCCATATAGTGCCTTCTTGAGCTTGTAGACATAATCTGGATGTTCATGATCTTCAAAACCTGGTGGTTGTTTGACATAAACTTCCTCTTGAATGTAGCCATTGAGAAAAGCACTTTTGACATCCATTTGATTTAATTTGATCTTCTTATGAGAAGCAAAGGCACATAACAATCTGATTGCTTCCAATCGAGCCACTGGTGAAAATGTTTCATTATAATCAAGGCCTTCTTCTTAATAAAATCCTTGAGCTACTAACCTTGATTTATTCTTGATTGCATCACTATTTTCATTAAACTTTATCCTATTTACCCACTTGACTCTAATGATCATTTTGTCCTTTGGTGGAGCTACCAAATCCTATACATTATTCCTTTTGAATTGATTAAGTTCTTCTTATGTTGGACCCCAGCCCCGAGGCCCGATTACCCCGGGAAGCGAACCCTATGAGGGCCCGTTCCTGGGACATTTCTTGACCTTGTTGGTCTTGTAGTGATTGGAACCCGTTGCCGGATTCCAACTCTTAAATCGGATAATCTAACACTTGGTCATTTTGCCTTGTAGGGTTAATGCCAATTAACCCTAATCTCAAGTTAATTACTCTTGTATATCAT
>JANKOE010000004.1:23094402-23106006 GCA_026284465.1 Erythroxylum citrifolium
TGAGGAACTCCCTGTGATTAAGATGCATAACTCCATGAATGCCCTGAGTCTGGAAAAGAAGTGAAAACAATTTAAAGTGAGCTTATAAAGAAGTAAAAGCTCAGTACGCATGCTGCTAACAAGAAGAAATTCTGATAGCTTGAAATTCTTTCATTACCTAAACTGAGAGCAATCATTAGCAAATTTTCCCTTTCTAACAGCAGAAAATTATGTTCTACTGCTAACAAGAAAGAACAGAAAAAAAGGTATATTTAGGGATTAAAGTTAATATTACTAATCATAAATTTGTCACACCACCTAAAAAAGTGCAATTCTTGCATCCTTCCCAATACCATTATACAGTGAATGAAACACTCCCTCTTTGTAACTGAGTGTAGATACAACACCCAAATTTGAAAAGCTTAAGGACCATCCTACTTCTATTGTTCTGTTGTAACTTTTATTTTCCTTTCCTGATTTTAGTTTCTGCTTTTTTGTTAAATAAAAACAAAAGCTTATTTGGTTGTTAATGTTAATATAATCACTTTTATTACTGATATTAAATATTACATAAAACTTTAAGTTACTTTTATAAATTAATTAACTAAGTTTGTTTTAATCTCTTCTAAAACATTTACTAACAATATTAACAAAAATCATTATATTCTATTAAAATAGATGATTAAAAAAGCAAAAAAAATTGTAAACATTATTTATATAATATAATTTAAAAATTAAAATTAATTTAATTTAGAATTAAAATTTTGATATTTAAAAATTATTTCATAATTGTTTTTAAAAAACTGAAATTTAAGTATTTTAAGATATTTTAAATTTAATTTATTAAATAATAGTCCTTTTTATTTTTTATTTTTCTAAACAATTATTCAAATTTTAAGTTAATTATAAAAATTAAAAACAAATTGAATAATTGAAATATGGTAGTTATAATTCTTATTAGCAATTAATATTAAATAATTGAATAGTATATATCTTATTAATGTAAATCATATTATGACCAAAAAATGAAAACAAAAAAACAAAATTTTATAATTTTTGTAAGTTATGAAATTAAAAGAAATCAAAACTAATAACTTAACCAAAAAAGTTTTTCTACTTAATTTGAAAATGAAAATAAATTTACCAAAAATCGCAGTAGAACCAAACAAACTCTTAAGAAACAAGCATAAAGCACACATATTCATCAATCTCGTGGATAACCATCATCTATGAAACATTTACAATTCCCCACCAAAAGTAAAGTAAATAAGCATGGAAGCAAATAGAGAGAATCTAACTTGTATGCAAGCTCCTTCAAATCCTCATTCCAACCTTCAATATGCCGATCTAGAAGAGCTTGTGTTAGGGAACTTATCTGAAATACGTTCGGTGATCCTAATATCAACTCTAGAATCACCACACCAACACTCCACATATCATACCTTTCAAACAAAAGAAAAACCAACAAGTTAGTTTAATGACATATAAGGACAAAAATCCAAAATGTTTTGGGAAATGTAAATAAGCACATGATATAAGAACATACTTCAATGTGTTGCATGTTGATCCCTTGTACCAACTAACATTAAGCAAAGCTTCAGGTGGAGCATATTCATAAGTTTGTTCGGTCCTATTTTGCAGAGAAAAGCCATCAAATGTGAGAATAAGGTTAGGTCTAACGAAACTATGCACATAGAAACAATTCTCAACATCATAGGATGAATGAATACCTAGAAGGTCCACCTGATCCATATAAATGCTTTAAAGTGAAATCATCTATCCCACTACCAAAGTCTATAATGCGCCTAACCAGTTGGAGAAAAGGGAACCGATAAGCAGACATAGGTAATAACAAACGGACAACAGATAGATTACAATTGTCTTTCATATCAGTACTCATCCAGTCTATCAATCAATGACCCAGCATACAACATCCAACAACAAATTTATGCAAGTGATGAGGGTAGGAGATAAGTACAGCACATTTTGGTTGTATAATTCTTCTCCTTGCTTGGGAATCCTTTCAAGCAAACCCCAGTCACCTTATCCTCCAGGCATATTACCATGTTTTCTGCCGATGAGAAATATAAAGATCCTCAAATTAGCATAAACAACAACATGAAAGAAATGTCGTAGTCAAGATAGGAACTACCTACAAGCATGACATTTAAATTGGACATGTCTACAAGTACTAGAAATTTTGTTGACTTCCCTCAAAAATCTACAACTATCATTTTTTTTGAAAACATGATCACAATCAAAACTATACATGCAATAATAGTATCTCTCAAGAAGACCTATCCTCTCACCAGGTTTGATATCCCTGTGGGTGATGTTGCGGTCATGACAGGACTTGAGCGCCATCAGCTGAATAAATTAAAGTGACATTTCTAAGACAAGATATTGTGGATATTCCATAAAAAGAAGACAGCAAGGGAAGAATCATGTAGTAGGGCTGAATCAATAAAAAGAAGAGCAAGACTCCTGTTATGCTAAGCTAAAAATATTAACCAAGGCATTTCTTCTATAAAAGCCGAGGACTTAACAGAAATATTGATACAATATATGAAAGATATTTTTATGCTACTCACAAATGAAAATTTTATATCACATGCTTCATTTTAACACTATCTGTTGTCAATTAGTCACATGGAAAAACAAGACAGTAGATATAGTAGTAAGCTCAATCAATACTTTTGATGAACAAACAAAAGTACGCATAAGTTTTTGTGGGAAACACACCAACTGCCATATAAGATTGCGCATCTCCTCTTTTCCAGCTTTTGTTGTTTTCATCCAATGCCACCACTTTGATGGGCGCAATATTTGAACATGTTTCACTCCCCTGCCCTTTTCTTCATCATCATTAGTTTTCACTTCTTCCATTGTATACATGAGTTTTGACAAGGAAATTCCTTCATGATGGAATACAAGCCAGATTTCATTTAATCGAGATTCAAATGATTCCACATATCTTGCTATATGGCTCAGACCTTCTTCAAAAGAAGCACTTTGCAGCCTGAACTTTTCAAAAATTGTATCTTTAAAATTCATATTTCCAGATCCATAAACTGTATCGTTCATGATTATATCATTAAAACGTATTTGTGATTCTTCCATCATAGTAGTAGTGATTCCATCATCCACTGAACCTCCTAGACATCTGGAGGCATTCAAGAAAACTTCTCCAAAGTATTTCTCTCGTAGGCCACTCAAGTAAACTGCAGTTCCTCTCTCTACCTGTTCAAATTAATCAACTCTATCACAAAATATTGATTTCCAAAAGGAGAATTTAGGCATTATTGGTCGAGTACAAAAAGCAGCACCCCATCTACTTTTGAAATGTAGACAAATTTGTCAAGTTATAAGACAATAAGATTGCTAAAAGCAATGACGTCTAACGAAACAATTAAATGCTAAAGAATTCAAGTATGAGATAACGTTTTTATTAAATGCAAATAATTGCACTAGCATCTAAAAGAAATCAACTAAAAGCACTTGTAATAAGTTCTATTTTAGTAGCTAAAGAACATTATTTCACTGTATATTTGTAGCTTAAAGGGCGAAATAAAGAAGTATAATAGTCCGTTGCTTAGTTTACACTAGTATTTGCCCCGACATTACCCATAACCATAAGTGAAGACCTATAACCTACTTGAATCTCCCTATTATGTCCTTTCTGGGTCATCAGAATCACATTACCAAGACTATGGTTAGTTCAATGATATCAGTAATAATCAATCAGTATGAACATTCAAGCAAAATTCAATATGCAGCAGTAATTTTAATACTAAACTCAAACAAAAAAAAAATCCTAAATTACTGCATAAGAAAAGTTACAACGTCTAGAGAAGGGTAGAGAGCATATTACTAAAGAAATTTCAGGGATCAAGTTCTTCCTCAAATTTGCTCATTTTCTATAATTAACAAAGAGAAGCCAATCCCCCTCTGCCTAAACTTAGTCCAAAACTAAAAGGAAAGAAAACAACTGTTAACAATATTGTTGGACAATTTCCACAATCACAGAAGGAAAAAGAGTGAACTATAACCATTCATGGGAGCTAAACATGGTTTCATATTGATAATTAAAAAGCAGCAGGTTCCTTGTCAACCAGAGTTGGAACAAATATCAAATTTAGGTTCAGAACATAACTACAGTCATGTAGGGAGCATGCATCAGCAAATAGAATAAAGATAGAAGACTGTAATACTTGTGACAAAAATATCCAACTAATTTGAATTTTAAACATTACCATGATGCGTTTTAAGATGAACAAGCTGGGCTCAGGAGAACTGTCATTGCATTCATGACTAGAACTATGACTTGAATTTCCTAAATCCGGACGAAAACAACCAAAGTTAAATGAAACATTTCTGTTCCTTCCATTCATAGAATCATTATTATCTTCATGGCAATTCCAGCGAAAAGCAAGCCATACTTCCCCATATGACCCACGACCAAATCTTTTCTTTAGTGCATACCTAACAACCAAGAATCAATAGTGTCACCAAGGTTCATTCTTATGACAGGAATAAAATCATCAAACTAGACAGGTCTTTCTTGACTGATAAACACGTAATACAAGAAGCAAAAATCAAACTAGCAGAGACATAACATAGCCATAAGAGAATGTCTTCGTACTATGCTAATAGAATAGTTTACAAACCCTCATCCAAACCTTTTCAATTTCTAAATACATGGCCCATGATCCTACACAGCTTGCTTTTACCCACACTAGAATTGGGATCCTTCTGAACAAGATTAAATTGAGAAACCCATTAAACTAATCAGGGCTTTTATTGACCAGATTGTGATCTGTCTCCTAACTTATTCATATCAGATCCTTTGAAGGCTCTACATCAACAGTGCCATGGTTCAAAACCAACCCAACAGAAAATATTAAAGGCTAAATATTAACCTCATGTTGGGTATTGCATATTCTGTTGGTCCAGTTTTTACATCCGAATCATAGAATGGGACCGATTCAAGCATGGAGAGGAAAGTAGCAAAGCTTTCAGCATTAATGCATTGGTCTTGACCTCCATCCATCCCAATGTTCAAGCATAAATTCCGGTCACTGTACAAATTCAGAGGCCCACCTAGAACAAAAAATATGCAAACTTGAAATTACTAGAACCAAGATATGTTTGTCCTGACACATAGCAAACCAGCCCAGCATTTGACTTGATAACTGACTTCAAAGAAATGATAACGTTGTAAGGTCACGGAACCATTTACAGAAGCAGCTGATAAAGACGTTATAACACCTGAACACAACAGTAAGCAACCATGATAACCTAATGGCAATACGCCAGCAACTTCAAAATAAAAAGGTTCACTTACCATATTGGTCACTAAATGACTTGGGTAAAGCCTGTGGTAGGTCATGCTCATAATTGTCCTGGCCGTTTCTTTGAAATTGCAATACATCCAATTTATCATCAAGGTTCTCAAACAAGTAATAACAAGCAACATTCTCATACTTTCCTTCGACCTAGAATATGAAAATCAGTATCAAAACCCACCAATACCAAGATCATGACAGCAGACACAAATCAACCTATATCATGGAATCTAAAACTTAAACAAGTTGCATAGGCTTGTATTCCTTTCTTCAATATGATTAACATAAGATAGGCCCTCTTATCTTTCAATCAAACAGAAGAAATAAGATTGAGAATAATGTAATTTAAAGTTATCAGTTTTTCACATGACTATCGAGAATAAAAAAATGTTAGCACCATTCTTGTAAGTTGAAAATTTCATTTGATAAAGCAGACAAAACAAATAAGTGATCTCTTTACATAGCCAAAGGATGAATTTACAGGTAAAAAAAGATCATCAAGCTAGCATTAACACCTTACCAATAACCTGTCAAACTTTGTGGTAAGTGGATTTAAATGCCCCAACTGTACTAGATCAGAAGTGAGTTCATGAGCTGTCAAAAATTAATGATAAAAAATGCCATTATCAGCCATTATAGTCAAATAATCCAAATAATTTATAGGAGAGATTGAGAAAGGTCATTTAAGAAGTCAGTCACAACAATTAAGTATTCACCATTACAATGCAAGGTGAACCAAATTAGAGCTGCTGAAGATGTTCGTGTATGTAGGACACAAACTCCTAAACAGTCAAAAGTATCATATATAAACCTTATTTTAATATATCAGATTATATCATGCAGGGTCGTCTAAACTTATTACACCAGAATTTGGAGAACAACAACATACAGCCATGATCTGGAATACCTGAACAGCCAGGTCAGCAAGGACCCAGACAAAGGTGATTGTAAAGGGACCACATACTTAATAAATGTTAGAATTCAAAGTAAAATTAAATTTACCTAATTCTTCAAGCTTTATGTTATTTAGTCCAAATGTTGAAGAATACATATCTCCTTCCCGAACACATTTTTCCCTCGGCTGTTTCTGAGAGACTCTAATATATGATAATGGAACAACAACAGCTGCCATGTTGTCCATACTACCCTTTTCAAAGGCTGTGTTAACTAGACATTCAGCCAAAGAGTATGAACATGCATTTGAGAGTCCTAACTTCTCTGTATCATGAATGTGAACTTGCCACAAAAGATCACAAACATCCTGCAAACTCAACTTCTCAAACACACCATCAGATGTAACCACCAAGTAGCTCTCATTTGAGGTGATAGGTTGCCAATCAGTCACTTCCGGTGCAGATATAACACCATAACTAATGATAAATAACAGTACCCCCGGATCAGAAGAGCAAATTAATATAGTAAATCCAGGAGAGGCTATTGAATGATAAAAAGGGGAAAATGCACTTAGCAAGTCAACGTGTTCAATCGAGGAATGAGAAGGTTGTGAACCTCACTTTTTAAAAGATACATCACCAATAGCTCGGGAAACAGCCAGCTGACCATTCACTCGAGCCACACCACCCCACTCAAGTACATAACCACCAGCATTTTCCACTCGGAACTTTTCATCATCCCTGCCAGGATGGTGATCTCTAGTCAGTTCCTCAACAATTAAACTTTTTAGTCCTTTAGATGATAACAATGTAGTGACATCATAGTCTCTTCTAGGTGAAACAACTCCACTTCGTCTCTTCTCCCTGTATAATCTTAACAAACTTGCTGCAATTGAAAGAACAATACATTACAGAGGCCATCACTTCGTACAGTTAAAATTATAGCTCTCATACCTCAATGACAAGCATGCAAGAGCATAAAAGAGGAAACAGAATATATAACTATTCTCCAATGCACAATCATGAAATGGCATAAACTATAGTAGAATCAAGACCAACTTTTTGACCAGATCTTTGCAACCTTTTGCTTCAGCAGGAGATAGAAATTTTTCAGAACACAAAAGAGCCTTTGAGTCTCCAACATTAGCAACTAAGATTTGGCCATCTGCTATCAGCACAATGGTAGCTGTAGATCCTGAATCAAGATTATCTCGATATGCCTCCTTCATGACTCGAGAAAAAAAAGTTTAGTTTGTTTACAAAGTAAGAATAACAGCTTATAAAGCATATAAAGAGTAAACAGAAAGAAAGAACGCAAAAAGAAGAAATAAGTTCAACATGCCTTAGAAAACGTTGAATCAATATCATGGATTGCTCTCAGCAATGCTTCCTTCAAAATGTCCAGATGAAAAGAATTGTCAACATTTTCTCGTAAAGAGAGTTTAAACCTGTAAATGTTTCATTCCTTCAGAATTGCAAATCAACAATTAAAAGAATTGTTTAAGATGCATAGATCATGACATGGAATTCCTCAGGCACAAAAAGATAGGATATGTGTCAAGTTTGCCTGTGTACTCTTATGCACAAGAACCAAGCATAATTTTGCTTTCATAACAGGAAGACTAATATTTTATAATGCTGGAATGTGGAAGCACACAAATTATTGAAAAAAACAGGTTATCCATCTCAATACACAGACTTATATTTCCTTGTTCAGTTCAGAAGGGAAGACTATATCGCCTAACTCTGCACGTGGGAATTAAAAAAATCAAGATGAAAGATACTATAAAAGCACCTCTTAAAGTTCAAGTCATGGTGACCCAGTTTTTGGTCAGGGTATAGCAATTGGAAAACTTCCTTGCCTGCTTTATCTGGCAATCTTCCAGTGGAAACAAAAGAAAATGCGGCATCCAGAAGAAAATAAGTATGCAAAGCAAAATACTCCAGTAAAAGTTTTGAAGCCATATCGCTAGCCTCTGCACCATTGTGACCATCAAAAACCGCCACAATCCCAACCTTCACCTGCTTAAGACCTCCTTTACCTACTCAAACATCAAATTCCATATATCAGTCTTCATATTTTACGCAATTTCTTACTTCGACAATCACCTAAGTAGGAATGTGAAGGTTCATTTAGTTGATATAAAGATACATAATTCATTGTATCTTGTGATAACAGGGTCCAACTCCCATTATTATAACAGCATTAACTTTCCACTATCAAAACGAAATTCTACGGAATCAAGCAAGCATTCGCAACCATTTTGTATATCGTAAAGGAACAGCCTGTTCACCAAAACATGCCTCCTTTTTGAGTGTAAGTAGTATACAGAGAGCGAGGGGAAAAAAAACCTGGAAAAGGAATCTGAAGATCAAGATTGCAGAGGATGCGGTCCTCCTGGGACTTCCTGCGGCCCTGAAGCAACGACGACTGACATCGGGAGTTGCCACCTTCAGGCGTGCGTTGTCCGGAATCGTAATTTGGGAGGTTCCAGCGGGGGCATTTTGGGGATCGAAGCACCGCTGGAGCACCACCTTCTTTATAAACCATCAAGCACGTGGACCGTTCTTCTCCGGAGCAAATTATCGCTGAAAACACCGTGGTAACAAACCCTAACACCAACAACTTTCCATCGGTTGTGACCGTCATCTCCTGTTAGAATTCACCTATTTTCCTTACATTCTTAAAATGGTCTTCAAATTCTTGCTACTCTTTTTTTTTCCCTCAAATGGGGAGGATTAAATGTAAAAATACCTTTTTCATAAATAAATTAATAAGGGTGGTAATAAGGCTTGGGTTGATTTTTCGGTCACGCCGACAATCCTAACTTAAGCCATGGAAGAAGGGTCCTTCTTAAAAAAAATTCTTTAAGGTCTTTATGTTTGTGGACTGTTTATTTTTATTTTCAAATTTTATAAAAATATATATTTATTTGAGATTTTTTATTTTTAATTTTAATTTTTTCTGTTTTCAAAATTTATAAAAAAATACAAGTTTTTTTGTTTATTTTGTTTAACCTGATTTACTATTACGTAGGAAAAAGTTGATAGGACTCTCTTTTGATTTTGACCCTTACGTTGCCATGCAGTGGGGACATGGAGACGTAAAAAAAACGAGAGAGATAACATTCGGGCTTTTAGTGAGAGGCCCTCGAGATAGGTTGTTAGCTCAGTAGTAGAATTCACCCTTAATAATGCCCTCAAATTTTTTATACCTTTTATTCTGTACCTATTCTGTGCTCATTATATCTGAGTCATTCATTTATATAGGACCCACATAAATAAATTTTTCAGATGCAATAGGCACAGAATAGTTACAAAGTAAAGGTACAGAAAATCACATCCCCTTAATAATTGCACAATTATGCCTAAGCTATAAAGGCTCTCACCCAGGTGGATGGTCAAATGTGCTCATAAGCACCTAGCCCATCCTCTAGGCACTTTTGAAAGCAATGTTATGAATACCGTACCGGATTTAATATCGGATTGAGTTCTAGTACGATACTGTACTAATATCGGTCAGTACCAGATATCATTTCGGGTAATTTTTTAAATTTATAAAATAGTCTATAAAATTTTTAAATTTTGCAAAATAGTTCATTGGTATATTGTACAGTTGTACTGTATACTTTACTAGTTTACTGTTTACATCAACCCTGTTTTCAAAAATCATAATAATAAATAATAATCACAATTAATTTGAAATAACAATAATTTATAAATATTTCACATATAAATAAATATTTCACATATTAATAATAACCACAATTAATATAGAAAAAGACAAACATCATCATACAGATATAAAATTCAGAATAATTATAAAATATTTAAAATATTACAATAATACAATTTCATCATTTTAATAAATAATAATTACATCAAAAGATTCAAAATATCTAATAAAAAGAATAATAAATATCCTTAAACAATTTACAAAAAGAGTTCAAGACGAAGAAACAATTAAGTAGAAGTTAAACCTGAAACAAAAACATTTACAATTACATTACATATATGGAATTTAACATAAACATCAAATACAAGTAAAATTAAAAGAAGAGTAAAAACAAAAACCTGGAACAAAATTCAATCGTCAACGGGGGATACCCGCTATAACTGCACTGATCCCAGTGATCATTTGATACAAAATCTTCATCATTGAGAAGAGCTTCATCATCATTATCATTCAAATTTAATGCACCAAATGACATGTCAATGCTTTCTCATCCAAGATTATCTTCCAAATTCAAATCACTCACATCAACCAAATTGGATGAAGAAGGCGAGAAGGTATGTGAACGATGGATCGGCACGGTGATAGGTATTCTTTGTCTGCTTGTGGTAGTATATATTGCGGAACACCTTCTTGGGAGCGACAAGAAGGTGTGTCATCTCCCAGACTGCCATTTCAAAGTCCATCTGCGGGAATTTGAAAAGCCTATACTCTCAGGGTTATCAGCGTGGACACGTGAGAAAATTGACAAAGATCTGTATGGAGGGCGACGCCACAGTTATGTCAGCATGTATACGAACCTCTTGAAGAACCGTGGCATGCGAAGGCTATTCTGCTTTCTAGGCAGGCTGCCAAACGTCGTATTGCCATTCTGCCGAGAAAGAGATATTGTTGGATTCATGTCATCAGTGCAGACAGTCGAAAAGGACAACAACAGGCCGTGCTGGTGAGGCTCAGATGGCGAACAATCTTCGGAATCCAAAGCCAGAGGTTGAATAGGTGCTGCTTGCGTCTGGACGTAGTGTTTGCGAGACTTGGTCAGAATAGTTGGGACAAGTGTGTGCCAGTACTAGTATCGAGGCTACGTTCCTACAGGCACCTGCCTGTATGCGTTAGTAGGTACCGGAGCAAACACCGCGCCGTCACTGTATACGATGTGGCGCGTGTGGGTAGATGATGCCTAAGGTACCTAGGCATAATTTTCTGATACTCAACACTCGCACGAAGCTGCGACATGACACATAGCCGATCACTCCATCAGAGGAGCCATAAACTCAAATTCGAAATTATTTATTCAAAATCGTCCGGCACAGCCAGTAGCGCTACTGGCATGCCTGCACAGAATCTAGCTTAAAGCCTGCCAAACAAGACTGATCTGGACGTTTCCTCCACCAGTGCTAACTTGCTCCTGGGTAGTCCCGCTGGGAGTTTGCTGACTGTTCCATTGGTTTGAGCCTTGATATTCAAGTGCGCCGTTACTATCTGCGCTGAAAGTCGCAGCGCTGTTGCCCGAGGCGCAGGAGAGCTGCCCATTACTCACCTGGCATGGACCTTTGCTAGTGGTAAGTTGCCCACCTGAGCCCGAGTAAGTGGCGCAGGTACCGCCGACGAGCCATTTTCCATTGCTGATCAAGCATCCGTTCTGGCTACCACT
>JANKOE010000004.1:23159403-23173346 GCA_026284465.1 Erythroxylum citrifolium
AAAAATAACTTTCAAATTCAATTGGAAAACCTTGACTCCTTTACTAAATTTAATTGAAAACAATTTTCAATAAATTAATCTTCTTACTTATTGTAATTTAGAAAAACTCTTTTTAAAAAAATTTAACAAGTAATAAATTCTAACCCAATTAGAAAGCCATTTCTAATCTATTAGAAATTACTTTTCTTAATTAAACAACTATTTTCTAATATTAGAAGAAACTACTTTCAAACTTAAATAAAAAATTTAAATTAATCAAGAAAGTCTTTATATTATTTATTTAAAGATTGGTTCGTTAATCAATTAGAAAATCTTTCCTTAATAAATTAGAAAAATATTTTCAAAAATATTAAAGAAAGGTTATTTTTCTCAATTAATAAATGAAATACATTTTCATATTTAATCAAGAAAGATGTTTTTTTTAATAAATCAAAAAACTTTTTATTCATAAATAAATAAAATTTTCTAAATAAAATAGATCAATAATTCTCTAAATAAGCAAAAATAATAATTTTAGTTTATTTCAATCAAATTGAAATATATAAGTTTGATTAAGAAACATCTCTCCTAATTGCTTAAAATGCTTTTAATGATTTTAAGGAGTTTAATTAATTAATTTCAATATAATTAATTTTTTAATTCTACAAAATTTCTAAAATTTTAATTAATAATCAATTTAATTTTTAATCTCAATTGTATTAAGAAACATAATTAATATAATTCTAGAATTGATTTAAATTTAAATTATGTTTTAGAATACACAATTCCAAACCAAGGGTAACTTTGTCCATAATTGAATTACTTTAATGCAAAAACAAATAAGCCTTATTTTAACAATTGAATAGCATTATCTTCGTACCCAAACAAACTTTATTCTAAGTTTAGAATAACTTATTCTTACTTTTAGACATGCCTTGTTCTTAGTTTAGGTTACATTAACCTTGTAACCAAACAAGACAAAATTTATTCAAGTGTCTAACACCCCTCATCTTCTACATTGAGTAATGTTGATACCCTAGCCATACTAATCACCTACCTTTTCTATTATGCCAAACTCAATCGCTAGCCATCTACACAAGTTATAGCTGCCACCTATCATCATCCCTCTATTAGCATTTTACCTCTGACTTCAACTTCTCTAGACACCATCACCATTTAGATGCTATTCTCCATCCACTAAGGAGCATCCACACCTCTAGTGACAATAAGTAGTATCGAAACATAACAATTCCTATATGAGAAACTTTGAAAATCTTAAGTTAAAGGATCACTTATATAACGATCATGATGAGAATTTCTATAGACATATAAGTAACGTTCTAAATAGAATTCTGACAGTATGTCGTAACACTACAACAAAAATAACTAAACTTAAAAGTATAACTAGTGATAAGTCTAGGTCGATCCCACAGAGATTAAATCAAATCACTTTTCTAAATTATATTTATTTGTAAACAATAAATTAAATTTAGGGGGGTTTGGTTGGTTTTAAATAACAAAACAAAGTAAAATTAAACTAATGAAAGTAAATCAAATTAAGCAACAATAAAAGTAGAAAATTGATGAATGATTTTGGAATACAGTTATTGGCTCAATCTTAGCCTTCACACAAGTAAATATGCTTCATTGTCTTGTTATTTTCACACCTCCCTTAGATACTATAAATCGTGGACTAACAATAAGCTTTGTTAACCACGATTTTCCTTTAGGTCGTGTTTAATCAAAATAAGTTCTTTAACTAAACCTAGCTATCAAACAACCTAGAACAAGCTCTCTGGATTTCGTAGGACAGTTGCATTACGAATAAGAAAAATGGATTAATCTAGGAAATAACCAGACAAGCTCGGGTCATTTAAACTTTGTAATGTTATCTCGAATGATTCAACACCATTAGTTGTTACAAATGAATTCAAAGCATAACTATTATGTATTGAATTTGAGATTTTAGCAATGAGTTTATATAAAAACAATCTAATAGAAGCATTCAGATCATCTTTACACAAATACCTAAATCAATAAGCAAAGAATAACATAAACAATCCCTATAGAAAGAGATTCAGTAGTACACGATGAAGAGATGCTCAAATGTGATCCTCGGCTTCAATTTCACCTTTGAATTGGAAGAAGGAAGATTAGCCCTCTATAGATCCCAAAGAAGTGATGTTTTTTCCCCTTCTCGTGTTCCAAAAACTATTCCCTCCTTTTTGGTCGCTTAAAATATCAATTTATAGCAAAAACTAAGTTTCTGGGCATATGTACGTTTGGAACTGTGCATCCAACCATGTAAATTAATAAACATGCCTCATTCGCAAATACTAGCATGGTCGTGCAAAATAAAAATCTCTAGTCACCTAGATGCACGGTCGTGCATCTTACAGGTCACGTTGAAATGTTCATTTTCTTGTCTCATCTTCACCCTAATTCATCTCCTTCTTATTCCATAAAGACAAATGAGTTTAAACATCAAGATGATGGCTCAAAGAATGTGTTTTTAACTTATTATAGCTCTTGAATTTCAAATTTGTACCTAAAACCAAATATAAACCAAAATGAGTTTCTTAAACATTACATAGCATCAATTACTAAGTGTTAAGGAGTAAATGTATAATCAATTAAGCACATATCAAATTCTCATATGACATTTCAGTGAACTTGTTCTCGAACAGGTATTCATATAGTTGTTTAAGTGTCTCCATACTTTAAATTATGAGATCAACTCCTTCCTTCATAAGGAGGAAACAAAATATGTGCTAATATTTTTACCCTTTATTAATGTCCAATCTCAATAGAACAATAACTAGGAACAATTTATAAATAACACATAAATGCAATATGAATTTTATAATTAGGATCTCATCATAATTTTGTTTGCAATGTATTTTTATCTGATAGACTTGATCACATACTTCTGAATATAAATAAGATAATATGCCTTTAAGAAATTATTTCACTAAACTATAACCGATCGATTGGCTGAAGGGTATAAACTAACAATTCTCAACATTTTTGTTGAAGAAAGCAAAGATAGTTCCACTCACGTTGCTAGGGTGTTTGAGCAAGTAAGCAACAAGAGTGTTGTCTTTTTAACTTCTTGTTATCTCCACCATCTCTCCCCATAAAAAAAAGGATGAAGAAAGAAGAATTTGTTGTTGTGCTATGTGTAGTTGGTTTAAGAATAAGATATTCATTTATGGTCTTCCATTTTCATCTTTTTATCATTCATCTCCCTCATGCTAACCTATGATATTCTTGATTCTATCTTTTTCTTTTTATCAAATAAGTTCCTTACTCTTACTTTTGATTTGCATGTGTAGTTTAATGGTATTGACAAGGTAACAACTTATAAGAGCATTGTTATTTATAACCCAAAAAATAAAATGTAAGACCAATTTCCCTCGTGACAAATGATTAAAAAATCTTAAAATTTGTTTTCATTTTTGACATTGTTCTTGACATTTGCATCGATGATTATTGCAGGAATTTTTTTGCTTATATAGATTCTCCAAAAAGTTTCGATATTAGACTGACCTAGATGTTATCATTTGTCATTAATAATGATTCTAATATTAACTTGGATGTATTTTTTAAAATATGTGTTTACTAGTTACGACAAAATTCCATTACTTCATTAGCAAATTATTTTAATTTAATTAATGTCTCACTAAACAAACTTAATGATGTATACAAACTTCTGATACAAACCCACTTAATTGGTGGCTTCCAAAATGTTTCACTTGAAGTCGATCGGTTGTGATACATCTATGGAGGTGGGATAGTTTAAACAATTGTATTGTTCTTTGTTTACAACATTCTAATGGCTTTGCAAGATATAAATCATGTAGAAAATAGGATGGTTATTTTCTTTACCATTATTTTAAAAAATAATTGAAATTTTGAAGAAGAGGCTATAAAGATTGTTTATCCGAACTTTGTTTGTTTTAGAGGATAATACTATATGGGATTTTAAAAGAAATGCACAACCAGTTTTTCATAGGTTCAAGGTTAGATTCATCTTCAAAGCAATAGACCGCTTCAAGTTTTTGCATAGTATTTAAATTACGTAAACTAAGCAAAAGATCAATTTGAAACCAATAAAAAATGTCTTAGAGATATTTCCCCCCCTTAAAAAGAAAAATGTTTGTAAACTCCTCATCAAGTGACTTGTATAATAGTAAAATTGCATTAGATTAGCTATCCATGTCAATTTTGATGAAAGTACAATATGTCAAAATGAAATAATCAAAAGAATTATAGTCATATCATCATGTGATGACCTCTCTTGGAAAAACAAGTTAATGTAGACATACGATATTCACATAGATGAATTTGTGATATAACGTACCATGCTCTTAATATTGTGTTTTTGATGTTGTTTTTCACCTTGTCATGTTGAAACATTCACTAGATCGGTCATTCCTAGTAGTACTGATAAAAGTACGAGATGCCCAAATGAAATGCTTAGAAGAATTATAATCATAGCATTATGTGATGATCCCTTTTGGAATTACAAGTTAATGTGGGCATACGATATTCGTAGAGATGAATTTGTGATAAACTCATGCATTTGATATTGCGCTTTTGATTTTGTGCTTCACCTTATCATGTTGAAACATCTAGTAGATCGGTCATCCCCACCACTTATGATAAAAATTCGAGATGATCAAACAAAATATGTAGCAGAATTATAGTCATAACATCATATGACGACACTAGAGATGTATTTATGATAGAACGATGTTTTTGGTATGACGCGTCTGTGTGTGTTTTTGTTTTTGGAAAATTACTCTTGGTATTATGTTATTTTCTACTCTTTGATTAATGATAAAATAAACTATTAACATTTTATAATTTTTACTTTTAATTCATTATATATCAGTGCCGAATATTTAAATTAAAAATTCTTCTCTTATTAATTTAATATTTAATTTGAATTTGTAAATATTAGGAATTACATTGGCTTTCGTATTTGGAAGTACAATAGGAGTGTGGAAGGATGGTTCCCCGAGAACTTCACCAAAATGTGTCGCAATTTTCTGGTGACGTCAAAGGGCAGTCCAAGCATGTCCCCATCATTTCCATACTTTCACGCTGTATGTGCGACATCTGTACTACTTTGATTTGGATCAAGTCCTAAATATCTACTGAAGAGTCAGTTGCCACTTCTTTTTGTTTACTTCCAAGAATAAGATTATTCTCAAAATCTTTCTTGCTCTCCTCCCGTCAATATCTGAAGTTACATCTTCCTTTTTATCCTTTGTTGATTTGGTAAGTGAATGAGGTCTCAACACGTCAACTGCCAGATAATATATACAACTTTCTAAAAGCCATATCTGTAACTTGTTTACTTTATTTATATCTCTGGACTCTGGAGTGCCACTTTTGATGCTTCCTTTTCAATAAAATAAGTTGTCGAATCGTGGTGGTGGTGTAGGCTTCGTGTACTGACTGAGATCGTACTTTAGACAAGAAGAAGATCCAAGAAGGCAGACTCCGATGATAAACAAGGCATTAATGAATCGAAACATAAAATTCGCTTCTTTTTCTTTCTAACGTGTTATGTACTGCAACCTTGTTTACTGAGGATGCCAACTGGCAACTGTTGAAACACTTAGTTTGCTTTAAGGAAACATGCGTGCCTAACCTAGGAATAGGATTGAAGCGTGTCGCTCGCTGGTCTTAGTAGTCAAAACCCCTGGTAGAAATTTAGCATTTGTTTGACAGGTACTGAAAATTGTTGGGACCAGATCATTGGATACCCCTATCCCTCCTCCCTTTACGTGGCCGTCATCCGATGCTCAAACTCAGATTACTTGCAAGATATTTTCAATCTGACTGGAACAAGTCCAAAATAGTTATAAGACAACGAAGGTAAGAAAAGTAAAAGAACGCAACTAGATAGTTATCTTTGCTCCAAGATATTTTGTGCCAATAATTTGAGATAATCCATTACCAGACCCCATAAAATCTAGCACCTTCGAGAAGAATGCAAAAAAACTCGATTTGGTAAGCTATAATTGCTTTGTTTCAGACGAGCATGGTCCCTCAAGATTTTGGTGCTCAAAATGAAAAACGGGGTCCCTTTTGAAGCTGCAAGCAACGGAACTTCAAACGCCAGCAAGTTGGCGGGGAGTCGAGGAATACAAAGGCCCATTTCTTGATTACGGCGTTACTAACCATCCTATTATAGTCTAGATCTCCTCTTCAATATTATTTTATTGTGTTTAATAAATCTCAACAATTTATTTAAGTAAAACTCGCATAAAATTTATGTGGATCCCATAAAATAAATGCCTAAAATTTTATGAAACAGAATAAGAAAAATGATCTGATTTTCTGTTGTACTTATATGGGATGACCCTTCCTTTTATCCAATCAAAACAGCCCACGTCTCGTGTTCGTGAATCACCTCCTTATCTTGTCGACACTATTTTTGAGGTAGCCTTAAATCACAGTGACTTTCATTGGCATTACCCAATTATAGGTTTTGTGAGTCAACCCCACTATCCCGCCAATCAAATTGCTGGAATCTACGTGTGCCATAAAAACTCTTTCTACTTTTTATTAATTTGATTTCAATCCTCACTATGGAAGTTCCAGAAGTTTCCTACAAGGCCACACACACGCGTTTCCCTGCTGTTCTTGCCAAATGCAAATAGAAGAGTCCGGAACTTTCTGTTTATAACAAAGGGAGGAAAAATATCTCCATTAAATCTATTTAAAGAAACTTAATATCTAGTAGATGTACCCTCTTGTTTTATGACAAGTGACAGCCGACCAGTTAACGGCAAAAACGACTTTCCTAAAGAAGAAGTTGAAGAGTGAAAATCTGAAATTCAACTTTTGTCATCTTTTTCTAGTTATAAAGATGGACTGAGATGGATCGTCTTCGGAGCTTAGTTATGTCAACTTTCCCTTATGTTTCATTTCTGTTAGAGCAATAGTCCCACTCCCACCCTCTACCACCACTGCAATCCTTCCTCCTATTCTTGCTCTTAAAGATTTCCAACGCTCACCCATTTTTTCTTCGATTTCTTTTGTGCTCTTTTCAGTTAAGAGAAGTTGAGCTTCAGACTACACTCTGCACCAAGGATCCCGCTATATCAGTCTCCAGTAATTGGAATAAAGTCTATAAGACCTTTAGCTTCGATTTTATATATATCGACAAAGTAGGTACAGGGTTTATATGTGATTGTTTTTATACAGTTAAAGATGAATCCTTTCTTCACAGTGAAGGAAGAATACACAGGATCAAGCTCATCGCAGTCCAGTGATGAGTCACAGATATGGATGCCACCGCCGCAGCCAATGGAAGGTCTTCATGACACTGGACCACCTCCATTTTTGACCAAGACCTATGACATGGTTGATGATCCAGTTACCAATCATATTGTTTCATGGAACAGAGGAGGTTTAAGCTTTGTTGTGTGGGATCCTAATTCCTTCTCCACCAACCTATTGCCCCGATACTTCAAGCATAATAACTTCTCCAGCTTTGTCAGGCAGCTTAACACCTATGTAAGTATTATGAATTGATGCATCTACTTTGTTTCAGATACTTGCCCTTCCTATCGTTAGGAATGCTTTGATCTTTCACCAATCAAAATCCTTCGTTCCTTCCTAGAAGTTACAGAATTTCACCCACGAAATTTATTAGAAGCCACTGTCCATTTTTTCTATTTTATATTTTCGTCTGAGGATGAGGAATGGGAAGCCAAATTCTAATACGTTTTCTCATCTCTCTGCTGCTTTTTATTTTCTACTCCAGTGGTTCTTTTTAATATTTCGCGGGTGAAGGAATGGAAGGCTAGAAATTTAATATTCAGCATACCTTAATGCTCCCTTCATCAACTTCAAGAAGAATCCTTAGATTAGTCTGTCACGCTCACTAACTCAGGTTAATAAAAAACCCAGTCGGTCCCAGATTTGGCAATGGGTTAGTGTATACATGTAGCAAATATCAATCTTGGTTTCATTTCTTGCAGGGCTTTAGGAAGATTGACCATGACAGGTGGGAATTTGCTAATGAAGGATTTCTAAGAGGTGAAAAGCATCTTCTGAGAAACATCAGGAGAAGAAAGGCAACTTCTCATCCTCTTCCTCAACATCAAGCTCTTGATGAATGTGTTGAAGTTGGCCGTGTAGGACTGGATCAAGCGGTCGATCGACTGAAGCGTGACAAGCAGGTTCTGATGATGGAATTGGTGAAGCTCAGACAACAACAACAAAGTACTAATGACTATGTTCAGGCTCTGGAACAAAGGTTACAAGGGACAGAAGTAAAGCAACAACAAATGGTGCAATTTTTAGCTAGAGCTATCCAAAACCCTGCCTTTTTGCAACAACTTATCCAACAGAAGGAGAAGAGAATGGAACTAGAAGACGCGACTAACAAGAGAAGAAGACCAGTTGATCAAGGGCCTAGTAGAGTTGGTGGTGCAGAATCAAGCCGTCGAGGGCAGAGTCCAAATACCATAAAGGTTGAAGCTTTAGAGTTTGGAGATTATGGCTTTGAAGTATCCGAGCTTGAAGCACTTGCATTGGAAATGCAAGGGTATGGTAGGTTAAGGAGAGCAGATTGTGTAGACAGAGAACTTGATGATGGGTTTTGGGATGAATTGCTGAGTGGAAGTGATGCGGTCGGTGAAGATGAAGATGTCAATACATTAGCAGAGCGGTTGGGTTATGTAGACTCATGTCCTAACTAAAGACACCGAATCCGAACGCCATCAAATTCAGAATTCTGCCTTGAGGATGAAGTTTTTTATCATCTTTAAAAAAGACATAGTCGTCAATGCTAATATAGTGTGTTGTTGGGGTTGCTTGAATTTTCATCTGGTTTCTTACTATTGGCAGGATAGATGAGTAAGAGGAGTTGCCCGGAAGTTTAGCTCTGGAAAAGATTTCTAACCCTTGTACTTTCATTGTCATTAGTTGCCCATACTTACTTTCTCTTATTATCTTTGTTAGGTTGGTGCAGGGCTTAGACTGAATCTGGTAGTCTGTATCATGATCTGTCTCAAGGTTTTTATTTTTCTTCCCAACTGTTTTCTGTGCTTTTGAATTCATGGTAATATATTTTTTGGATTTTCAAACGAATGTAGATTGTTGAGAAGCAGTTGAAATGGACAAAGATGTTGCTGAACCTCAACTAGATGTCCCAAACAATGTCGGTTCCAGTTTTGCAGATTCTTTCTTTGTAGACATATTTGTTTTTGTTGCTGATCATTCATATGTATCCTAATTGTAATTGGAATCGTAAAACAAACAAAGGTTTCTCTTGCGGAGTGTGTGTTTAAACTTGGATGATTAGGTATTTGGTAGCAAGTTTTCTTGAAACGTCATAGGCCTTACAGTGTATGCTGCTATATAGTTTTTGCGAATTGCTAACCTTTCAGTTGATCCAAATTCTGCAGCTTCACTCGCTTTTCTTTGTGCATTTTTTTGCTTATCCTTGAACATGCTCAAAGGATTCAAGAAAAGCTCTACTGGTTTATGACACCAACTTGTTAAAATCTAAGGTTTTGTCATGATCCCTCGTAACTTCTATATGAAGATCGGAAGTCTAAATTGGACGAGGAAAGCATGCAATAAAATCTTCAAAAACTAATATTATAAATTTTATTAATTAAAAATATTTTAATAAAATTATTAAATGAATATGAATTAATTCAAGTGTATTGATAATTTAATGAACATATATTTATTCAAATAAAAATTATTTACATTAAATTAACAGAAAATTTTAATTTTTTATAGTTACCTTAATAAGATTTGAAATAATATCCTTCGTTTTAGAAGAAATTACTGTACATAGGATCTCCTGGATAATCAGTTTCGAGAATAATATAATAAAAGAATTTATTACACATAAAGAATTACTAAAACCATGAAATCTAAAAAAAATTATGCAATAAAATCATTAATAAGATTTAATTAAATTTCAAATTTGAGAAAAGATCAAATTATAATAAATTTAATTAAAAAATATCATACTAATTATTTATTTTATATAATTAATTATTAAATTTATAATATGAATAGAAAATTTTATGACTAGACTCTTTAAAATTGTATTTTTTTGATAATCTGACACATGTATAAAGACTGAGGTTGAATTAACCTAAAGTACGTAATGTAACGTAAGGAAGCACTAGACATCATGGAATCTTCTCACTTTTCTGTACACCTTCCTAGCTGCAATGGATAAAATGTATTCTATCATTTGGTTTTTCGCTACATATTGCTTCTGGGCTCTACTTGCCTTGCTTGTCTTTTATTTTGAAAACAACTTCTCTTTTTGAAACTTGTCATATCCTCTTTTTCTATCCTTAACTTCTGATATTTCCCTCCCAGATCCAACATCTCAACTTGGTCTCTAATTTTAGGGACGTTATAGTCTTCAAGTTGTAAATTTCTTCTCACCCTCCAAACCCCTTTCTTTATCTAGAAAATTACCTTTGTCAAATCCATACCTACCCACCTGCTCACCCTTCTTTTATGAAATGGACTCATAAAATTTCTCTTCTCTACCCTCACCTACCAAAAACCCCCTCCTCAGCTTCTTCCTCCCTTAATTCCTCCTCTACAGTAACTATCCCAGCTCACCTTCATTCTCCTTCCAAATCCTGAGCAAGTCCCTCACTCTAACCACCCTCAGACCCACCATCCCCCCTCAATTGTTTCAAGCAATTTTATATGCTCGTTATTATCCGCTAACCCCTCTTTATCATGTAATATCCCCACCAATCCAATTCCAAATATTGATCAAAATCTCTGTAATGTTGGAAAAGGTCCTGCAAATTTTGGGGATCCATCCAAACAAAGGAAGACTTGGAGGCAGGTAGTATGCAACAACTCAAATCTTTCCTTGCACTACTACCCCATATCACATATTGGAGGGAGAACTATTGTAGCTCCTGATTTGGACACCCTTAAAACAAAGGCTAAAAGTTGGGAGTCAATGTTGATAGGTTTCTTTATGGAGAAAAGACTCTTGCTCCTAGTGGTGTAGAAGTGGGCCTCTTCTCAGCGGAAGAGTAGAGGGCTAAATGATGTATTTCTTATTGAGAATAAGCTCTTACTATTCACTTTCAACTCCCTAATTAAAGCTATCAAAATTGTGGAGGAAGGGCCCTAGCATATGTTCTAACAACCCCTCTTCTTACAAGCCTAACAACCTGTAGCACAAGTAGAAAAAGTAAGGATTAAGTAAATACCTCTCTGGATAAACATTAATAACGTCGCTCTAGAATGTTGGACTATTAAAGGTTAAAGCATGTTAGCTAGCTATTTTGATACCCCTATCTGTATGGATGATAATACGACTAGAAGGAAGTGGATAGTTTATCCCCGTTTATGTATAAGAATGGATATATACTAGGACATGCCACAAGGAAAATGAAATTCTGGAAAGTCCAAAGGGGGACACTCCTGTAGAGGAACAAATTGATAATAAGTAGATTGTGGATTCCCAGGTGAGTGGTACAAATACTGAAGAGTACAACCTTGGTAATCCTTACTTGATTAAAAATAGTCCTACAATTCTAGATGAGGAAGAATAGGACACTCATGAAAATTTTAAGGAGGTTAAGAGGAGAAAGAACACAAGGAGTAGCAAGAAGCGCTCCAAAGGTAAAAACATTTTTAATGTTCATCATTACTTAGAACATCAAAGGAATAAACTGTCCCATTAAGTGGAATGCTTTAAAGGACTTTGTTTTTGTGGAAAAGCCAAATGTTTTTTACCTCTTGGAAACCAAAATCAAGCTGGACAACTTGGCAAGTTTTTTGCTTTTGGCTTCCAATAGAGCACCATATCAAACCACAACCTTCATTCCTTAGGCAAAAGAATAATTTTTTGTAATATCGATTTGATGAAGTTGGAGGTGTTGGAGACTAATGAGCAAGTGATTCATCCCAGGATCAAATTCCCTAAGGAAGGAGTTACTTTCCTCATGTCTTCTATCTATGCTTTTTAACACTCCTTTCTAAAAGAACGATCTTTGGAATAACCTAAAGAGCTAGAAGGGAATTTGGAATAGGTCTTGGATGTTATATGGGGATTTCAATACTGCCTATACAAATTAGAAGCAGAAGGTGACTATAGTCAAAAAATTATAGTATGAATTTTCTAGAATGTGTTCAAGATCTTGAGCTTGTAAACTTAAATTATGAAGGGAACAAATTTATCTGGAGCAATAAACAAGGCAATCTTAGGAATATAAGGAAGAAATTGGACAAGTCTCTAGTAAACACTGACTACCTTTTATAATTTCCTAATAGTACAACTACGTTTATGAACCCATTTTTCTTTGATCACTCCCCCATTAAAATTGATAACTATTCCTCAAAGTCTATAAGAGGTCCCCTTTAGATTTAACAATTTCTTGATAGAAAAAGAAGGTTTCCAAGAAGCTGTAAGAAAAGGGTTGGAGCTAAGATTTAGGATAGTAGATAATTTATCTATATCCAAAGAATGAAGGTCATTAGAGAGGAACTGAAGAAAATTAATGCTAAAGAGGGGTGTGATATTAAAAAGAAGCTTGAGAAATGAAAGGAAGAGTTAAGCAAAACTCAAAAAATTATGTACCTTAACCTAGGATACAGTATACTGATAGAGAAAGAAAGGCAAAAGCTAAGCAACTATCTTCAGGTTGTATATGATCATGAATCAATCATCATGCAAAGAGCTAGAATTAACTGGTTGAAAGAAGGAGATAAATGTACTAAATTTTTTTGAACTTAATGATGACTAGGAAAAACACCAATAGAATTACCTTTATCATTAATGAGGATGGTAAAAGGATTACAAATACTGCATAGATGTACGAGGACGCTGTGAAATACTCTAAATCATTATTTGGTGTACAAGGGAACTTTAACTGCAGTAGGCAAGTCCTTTCCTCTTTCTTGAACAATGTATCCCCCAGGTGAAGCAAATAATCTTGTTAATCCAGGATGGTGGAGGAAATTAAAAATATTGTATTTCAAATGAATCCCTCAAAATCTCCTGGTCCTGATGGCCTAAATATGGAACATTTCTTCCAAAAATTTTGGAATATTATTGGGCCTACTATTGTGGAGGTAGTTCAGGATTTCTTCTCTAATGAGGACTTACTCAAGGAGATTAACAAAAATTTCATCACCTTAGTCCTTAAAGTACCAACCTAGCTACTTTTGGAGAGATCAAACCTATTTCTTGTATGTTCAAAATTATTTCAAATTTACTAGCTAACAAATTATTTATGTCCTTAATTTCATCATTAGTGACAACCAAAGAGCATTGATGGGAAATAAACTAATAGGAGGTAACATCCTGATTGTCCAGGAGTATTAAAAGGGTACTCAACTAAAAAAATCTCTAAAAAATTATCTCATCAAAGTGGATTTTCACAAGGCTTTTGACTATGTAGATTGGAGTTTCTTACTACAACTATTGAAATTCCTGAAGTTCCCTCACTAGTTCATAAAATGGATTGAGGTATATATAACTTCTACTTCTTTTGGTATTCTAATAAATGAGAAGTCGGCCAATACCTTAAGGGAACTAGAGGGTTGAGGTAGGTTGTGAAGTGAATCACACGTTAATACAATAATCAATAACGATATATAGATGCACAAGAAGGGGGGTTTGAATTGTGGTAAACTTTTTTGTTAACCCCTTTTTGAAAACTTCTTTTTGTTAACAAAACTTGTTCGTTTCAAAAGAACTATTGTTAATCACGTTTGTAAACGGTTTTCTGAAACTTGTGTACGATAGTAATATTGAAAATCACAATCTAGAGAGAGAGAGAGTTGAGATAATTCGACATAGTAATTTTTATACTGGTTCACCCCAAACTGTGGGCTACGTCTAGTCCTCAGATCCCTATCTGAGATTTCACTATCTCTCAAAACTTTTACAAGTATTCTTTTTCTCCGAGCCTCTTCAGGTCTCTATACAA
>JANKOE010000004.1:23181108-23204956 GCA_026284465.1 Erythroxylum citrifolium
CCCCCCCCCCACAATCAATTATATGAAACGAAACATATATAATAAGGTTGATTTGAAAACAAGAATAGAAATTCACCACAATTGTTTACCTTGATAAGAATTATATTCTTGATGCAATAAAAGAAGATAAGAAATCCTCCCTTATAGAATTCGTTATTCATCCAATCTAACCTTAAACAATGTTTATTATGATGTATTTATATCCCATGAAAAGAAAGAAACCCTAACTACGTAAAAGGCCTTTAAACATGGGTCTTTCACCAAAATAATTAAAGCCCAAACTAACATTTCTAAAATACATCCTATTAAACCTCAAAGATTTAAACAAGCCCAAGACATAAGTAGTGGGCTACCGAAAGTTATACTTCTAACGTAAAATAATTAATTAAACAGGAATGAAAGTCTTCTTGCACATTCCTCATAACTTGATTAGTTATGATGCCATTAGCCCTCATTATCTCTTGAGATTCCATGCCATATACAATTCGACCCATGTAGGATTAAAGTGCTTCTTTGAACTTCTTAGTTTTTGATCTTATTAATTTACTAGCTTATCTTTGGTTCCATATCTCTTCAAAGTACCATGGTCGTGCTCACATCATCATGGCTTACTTTTTTTATAGGGTTCCACATCTCCTTTAACCCCAACTAAATGCTTCTTTAATCGAGTGATTCCTTGACTTTTCAAATACTTGTTATAAAACAAGCAAATTGTATGGTTCTTCATAAAGGACTAATGTAGCATGAGCCAAGCTGGATCATTGTATCTTCCTAAAGTAGTTTGAACAGGAGTATTTGAACTTCCTTTCATTTATCTGTAAAAATAAATGAATAAATATATCATTTTCATCAAACACAATTCAATTTCATCTAACACAATTCAATTTTATCCAACACAATTCAATTTTATCCAACATAATTCTTTAATAAGTCAAAAACCAACAATTCAAGTATCAAACATACACAATACACATGTCTATCATACGAAATATAACTCATTTTTATAATTGTATCATACACAACTCAATTTCATCCAACATAATTCAATTTTATCTAACACAATTTAACAATAAGTCAAAAGCTAACAATTCAAGTATTTAACATACACAATTAGACAATACGCAAGTTTATCATATGTAATATAACTCATTTTGTATGATTACATCATATACAATTCAATTTCATCTAACAAAATCCAATTTTATCGAACGCAATTCTTCAGTAAGTCAAAAATTAACAATTTAAGTATTCAATATACATAATTACATAATACACATGTCCATCATATGTAATATAACTCATTTTGTATGATTACATCATATACAATTCAATTTCATCCAACACAATCTAATTTTATCCATCACAATTTTTCAGTAAGTCAAAAACTAACAATTCAAGTATTCAACATACACAATTACACAATACGCATTCCATCATATATAATATAACTCATTTTGTATTAATTTATTCATTAATATAATTGCATCACGTACTTATAATCAAGAGTGTTGATTTCAAATTAGCCTTATAATTTAGTTTGTTGTATGACTTAATATATAAAAAAATAATTATGAGTGAACCTGGAGATCTTGTGTGTCATATTCAAATACTAGATTGGAAACATATCTACCCAGATTAAGTATAAACCAAATTCATCATTTCTGAAATTAGTAAATTAAATTTAATTATTAATTCAGATTTGCATTCAAAATAAATTTTATCGTCTTCAATTATTATAAAAACATAATTTCTTAAATTATGAATTAAAAATCAAATTAATCTAAATTAAAGTTAAAATTCAAATTTAAAATTGAATTAAATTTGGACAAAAGAAATTCAATAAAAATCTTAATATGTACCCTAAATCCTACCCAAATAATTCAAATAAAATTGAAATTATATAAACAGACTTAGTTTGATTTAATATGTTATCTATTTTATTTATAATTTAGTTGTAAACTGTAAATTTTAATAATCCAATACAATCAAAATCCAAATCCTGACCTGAGGCCATGACTTATTATGAATTTCTAATTCCAACCTAATCAGATAAACAAGACAAAATCAATCAACAAATAAACAAATCAAATAGACACCACACTTTGTCCATTTCATTCAAATCCAAATCCAGCCATTCACAACAATTCAATTCCAATTTCCTCCAACCATTCACAACCTCATAATTACAAATTCACAGATGCAATTCAATTTCATGAGCAGAAAAATTCTAAAACACATCAAAAAAATATCACAAATTTACTGATCGGGTCGGGTTTTTTGTGGGTCAGACTCGGGTTGGGTGAAAACTAGATCTGGTTTTTATGCAAAACAAGCAGGAGGCAGGAGCAAGCAGCGATAGTGGAGGTGGACAAAGCCAACAGCAGGAGGAGGACATGCGGAGCGAGGCAGTAGCAGGTGGAGCTGAGGAGGAGGAGAAGAGCGGTGAGGCTCGGTGGAGACTGGAGTAGAAGAGACAGATTCACGGTGTAAAGGGAGGTGGATAGACCAGCAAGCGGGGGGAGGTGCAGTGGCATCGTTGTGGAGGACGGCGGTGATGAGCAGTGGTGACAGAGGGTGAGAGAGAGAGTGGCGTATGTGAGAGAGAGAGTAAGAGCTGAGTGACAGAGTCGGGTGACCAAGGAGGGGGTGATTTTTTTTTTTTTTGCTATTTAGTCCCTACACGTTTCAAATTTCACAATAACACTTGATATTTTATCGGCATTTCATATACCGGCCAATATCTGGTGAAACCTTCAATAGTGATCGATATTCATACCCGATATCAAAAGGGGTGGTATCGTTTCGTTTTCAGGCCGGTACCAGCCAGTACGAAATGATATCTGTAAACTTGGGAAAATCATATGAGGATTATTTCAAAATAAAAACTCAAGAAGTTACCCAGAGATTCCTCAAACTAGAAAGATGGATATTCACACACTTAATAGAAATATAGCTCAGATAAGGGTGGAGGGAGATTGAACTTAACTTAGTCCATTTCAAATGATGGCTTTGAGTGGGAAACTATATGCTCGCAAAGCACCGACGCCTATGGAAGTCTGTAGAAGGTCTTTGACTTTAGGAAGTTCTAAGTTTTCTTTGTTTCAAAAGGAGGGACTAGTGTTTCTTTGGGGCTCCATCAGAAATGCAAATACTCCTTGGTTGTGCTTTAACACAAACTTATTTATGGACTAATGTGTGTTGGATTAGGGGATGGGAGTGCCTCCCACATGCACAAGCTTCTATTAGTTATTACACTGCTCGTGCTTATAATGCGCCTCTTGCGAGGAGTTACAAATGGTTCAATGATGAGAGTTTATTACATGTAATACACTAGAATGGCTTCAATCCTAGAGATAATGTGTTATATTTTGTAGGGCTTAGTCCCTTATAGTTTGTTTGGTTCAAAGAATGAAATACATAAGGAATATAATAGTTATTCTCAGGAATAGAAAAGATGAGGAATATAATAGAATGGGTATTATTTTATTTGGTTCAAGGAATGGAATAAATAAAAAATTCCTATACCAATATTTGGTTTGAAAATATAAAATTGGAATGACAAAGGAAAAACTAACAAAAAAACCAATTATTATTATTATTATTATTATTGATATTAACTTAATTTTATTTTAATTTATTATTATTATTAATAATTTTCTTCTTCTTCTTCTATTTATTATTATTATTATTATTACAAAACTAATTTTCTTATTATTATTTTTACTATCACTATTATACAAAATTAATTTTCTTCTTATTATTATTAGTATTACTAAATTCTTTATTATTATTATTATTATTATTAATTCTTATTATTATAAATTTTCAACTTATTATTATTAATTTTATCAATTAATTTTATTTTTATTATTAAATTCCTTATTATTATTAATTTTTTCTTCTATTTTATTATTAATACGTCGAAGGATAAAGTTGTCTTGCATAAAAATAGGTTTTCTGGTAATATATAAAGATAGGCAGGGATTGGTATTAGGTATTCCTCAAACTTACATAATATATGTTGTTGATGATTAGCTATTCTGTGTTTATTTCTAACCAAACACGGGTTTAAAGAATGTAATAGAAATATGCTAGGAATAGAATAGCTATTCCGTTAACTAGGCCTTTATGAGACATTATACAATTCTTCTCCTCGCTTTAGATTTGAGGCCTAATAGTTTAGTATAAGAGAAGCCCTATTCTATTATAATGACCACCTATTTCCACAGGTGTAGAGTCCACCTCTTTTCCTAGTGGCAAACCCCACCAAGGTTTCATACCATACATGATCATGCAAGAACCAATTGCAAGTAAGTAAAAGGTCATTTTGGGTGTGTGGGGTGTGTGAGGAAATTTAGAATTAGCTAAAGCAGGGTAATCGATGGATAGACCTCAGTTTTACTATTAAGTATAGGTTTAAAACACTCTAGTCCTCACAACTTTATCCCAAAAGGTGGAATCAGTCACTCCAGTTGTCCCTACACCCGGATCCGACCAAATAGTGAGGGGTTAAATCACAGTTTGATCTCAATCGACCACCTAGCAGAGCAGCTCATGCGCTCCAGTTATCAGGAATCGAACCTTGATCTTTGTCTCAAATTACCCTACTAAATTGTCAACCGAGCTATCCGTGCGGGGCTCTAGTCCTAACAACTTAAAATGACATATGGGGGCTTAAGGACCCTGTTTTTAACTGTTGTATGCAATGATGTAAAAGATATAAAACCGATCGATTCAACCAAGATAAGCACGAATCATATTAGTTTCTGGTGCAAGTTTTTTTTTTTGACCGTAGAAAAATCGATTGGTTAAATAATAAATTAGCTGATTTTTTCTGTACCTTGAAGAATTGAATGCGTGTTCATTACACAAACCAATAATCATACAAAGACGATAGGGAATCCAATCACAAGGATCAGATCTCAAAAGCCCACATCCAAGCTTATATGCATTATACCTCAATATCCAACAAATTTTTACATGTCTTAAGCTCCGACTCGCTCTACTGCACATAGGTGAGGCAGCCCTAATGGTGGTAATAGTGGGTGGAGATTGAAAGGTAAACGAGAAGGAGAGGAACTGTTGAGAAAAAATATCAACTAAGGGTAACATCCTGGATTGTGTTAAACGTCAAGGGTAAAAACAAACAATAATAAATAATATTTTATAAAATGATAAATAAGCACCAATAATTAGCTCTTATTCTTTAAAAATATCAATTTCTATTTATAGTATAAAGAGAAGAAATTATACTTGAAATAAATAGTAAAATTCTAAAAATAAGATAAAGATGTAAATTTTAATTTTTATGATATTAAAAATATTAGTATTTGTTGGTTAAAATTCAAAACAAAATATTGGTGTATTTTCTATTTCAATAAAATATTTCATTTTTATTTACTCTTATAATTTTTACTTCTTATTTATTATATATCGGTTTTATAAAAGTTTAATACGGATTGAACCTTTAAACCTTAAACTTTTTCTTTGACCAGTTTGATGTCTAGTCCGGTTTTTAAAAAATTGGTTTTATGTACTTTACTTGTTGGACCCCAATTTTTTTTTTAGAATTGCGAGTTAAAAATTTGACACGAAAGGAGAAATTGGTGGAGACTTAATCATGTGTAAAGAGAAAAAAAATTTGAGAATGCAAATGATTTTATGAGATTAAGATGCATCTGTATATACTTGCATTCATGTTTTCGATTATATTTATGAATTTTGAAACGTTTTGAAATTTCGAGAAATGAAAATTTGAGGTTTGAAATTGTGACAAGATTGAAAATTTCAGTATAAATGATTTGAAAAGTGGAACGGTTTAAGAAATAAGTTTTTGAAAAATTTTATTAAAGATGAAATGGAATAAATGTTATGAGAAAAAAAAAGACCGGATTTGCAGATTGATTTAGTCTTAGAGTTTCCAACGCGACACGCATCGCGATGTTTTTCTAAGGTTTTTGTTCACAGATGTCAGATATTCGTTTCGCTTTCAATTCCTTCGATTCCGCTTTCGCTCTTGGTTATTCGTCTTACTTTTGATCCGTTCTTTTCGTTTTCCGTTTCGATTCGCTTTCGGATCCGTGTTTGTGTTTCCGATTGATGACTTCTGATCCGATTTGTATTCCGCTTTTTGTCTCCGATGTTCCTTTCGTTTGGACTTCGTTCGTTCGGATATAAATTTCTTTCATTTGCTTCCGCACGTTTTTTGTTTTCGCTATTTGGTTATCCGATCATTCCGATCCGTTCGTTTTGATTTGTTGTCTTCCGATTCGTTTCGATTTCCATACTTTTCCGCTTTTCCGGTTGGGATCCGGTCTCGAAATTGGGTCCCAACGTTACTAGTTTCCTAAGTTTTTCTTTTCTTTTGTGGTTCTCCTTTTCCTTTGTTGCGTTTCACACTAAGAACCAAAACCAAAGACAAAAGAAATAGAAAATAATCCATTGTTTTCTTTTTCAAGGAAGTCAGTTGTATTGGAGGAAGGATTTGTAAATGCTACTATAATTAAGCTTCCAATTAAACTTAACCAAGATTGCTTGATATCCGAGTGCTTTTTTTTATTACATTAGATATCTCGGTTTAGTCAGACTAATCCTAAACTCCTATAACCCCACCCTAAGAGCTTATGTAACATTATTTACAGAGACATGTGTAAGGAGGAGGAAAACGATAATATAATCTTTTGGTGTGCACCTCTGCAATTATGTCTTTTATTGAGACCGTTGAATGCAAGAGAGAATCTGGGAATAGAAAAACCCGTGAAGGAAAGGAATGACCCACAAAGGCCTATTCTTTCGTACTCATCAATATGCCTCTAGAACTTGGAACATTTATTCCAATTCCAAGTAGACCATAACTAGTTTGAATATTACAAGAAGATGAATTTGATCACAACTTCTTCATCATCACTGTTATGTAGACACGGAAACTTGAATTCTCCTTCTTCTGCTTTTATCACCAATTGTTTGACATGAACAATAAGCAAAAAGTAAGAGTATTTTCATTTCACTGTTACCAGGAGATTCCATTATGCTAATAGAACTTCACCAACGTGCTCAGGGTTAATGGCTTTTTTTTTCTTAATTTCTTTTGAGAAGATGTAGCTAGTATCATAAACCTATGAATTCAATGATCAATTATGCTTTAGTCACCAAGATTTCAGACGTGAAAACGTTTACTTAGGCACAACACTTTTTTTTAATTTTTATTCCTTTGAATATACCCTGCATCATCATCGTCCTAGCTTTTTCAGGCCACAAGGTGAATCAACCGACGTTAAACCTCATCTCATCCCAAAAGAAAAGCTAGCAAAATGAATCTCACTCATAAGACGAATTGATTCAAAAGTTTTTTAACATCAAAAGAAAACTCACATAGGATTCTCCAGAGTATCATCAACAGTAGCACTGAATTATATCCAAATGATGAAATGGGTCCTATTCCTTACAAAGGCTTATGTATTGGTTTTTGCATGGTCGATGCTATCGTCTTGAGCTACCATGTTTTAGGCCACGCATGCCCTTTAAAGAAACAGAATCCCTTATGCTCCTAATGCTTCTTATAGCCACCATATATAGTCGTATAATCGAGCACAAGTTCAAGTAAACACTGCATGTTTGTTTTCTATCATGAAGAGGAAAAGAAGGACAATTTGTGCTATCTCTTCATGGCTTTAGATTTGGATTTGCAACCAAGAAAAAGTCCATAAATGAGAAACAAAAGAAGAGAGGAGACCTTCCAAACTCCCCTTGGTGGGGTTTGCTTCGGCACTTTCACTATGCACTAGGACGTACGGGAAATACAGACAGAAAGTTGTGAAAAATAGAAACTTCAACGGAAATAATTAAAAAAAAAGAGATGTAATATTCCAAAAATCTTCCATGTATCATAGAGAAGACTGTCAATGCTTATGTCTAATTAAGAGCATACAAGGAGGAAGCTAAATTCTATCCAGAAACATTTCAAGAGTATTTCCAGTTGTCATGGATCATTACTCTTAACAGAGATAAAACAAAAGCTATTTCTGCATACTAAATATAGAGAATTGTAGGTAATATTTACTTATGAATCCCTCTAACGGGCTCCAATTTAAGACATTAATCTCTTTGACAATACAATTGCAACAATAAGGTAATTAATAAACTTTGTGTTTAATGGAAATTAAGTGGTTGATATGTATTGGAAAGCCAAGTGTATAAGCTGAGAGAGTCAAATCAATACAACAATCATGTTGGTTGTAGGGTAATAGAAAAGGTTGAGAAGGACCATCTCTCCATCTCTACCCAGCTAGCTCTTTGCCTTTCATCACCTTCTAAGCTTTTCATTCTTCTTGGGAGTTCTAAGCTAATCTGGCAAGAAGTAAACCTCCTTTTGATAGCATTCCATTCAAATCAAGGTCCTTTTAGGGTTTGGGTGTTTTATAACAGGAACAAAAGAAAAGACAGAAAGTACCAAAGTAAGAATTTACAAGAAAAATTATTGAGTGGGAAAAAATGTTAGTGAATCAAGTGGGGTCAGGATTCTTCTGAGTCCTTAGCTCTCTCTCTCTCCTTTTAGAATTGCCATGCTATCCATTTCCTTTTCTTTTTGGATTCACTATCCTTTAAAAAAGAAATATTTTAGTCTTTGTAATTTCAAGTTTCTTTCCTATCCTCTTTCATGGTCTGCCACTGTAATCATAACTTTCTGTACTCTATAATCTACAATACCTAGCTACTGATAATTTATCTTAATCTTTCTTTCTTTCCACATGTTCTTCGTACAGACATATATAGACAGAAAGGAGAAGGTTACTTGGGTGGTGAAGACTGAGAGACGTTTTTTGGCAAAAACCATCTTATTGTCTGGTCTTTCTAGGTTTGATTGCATGGTAAACTCTTAGATGGGTTTTAAAATGGATGGAGAGAGATAAAAAATAGAGACAAAGAGGCTGGAAAGAGATACATCTGTATTTTGTTTCAGAGTTGCTCAGACAAGCAATCCACGGCTAGATAGCGACTTGGAGAATAAACCATCATCATCGTCATCATCATCTTCTCTTCACGAGATTTTGCTTTTGCTACCCAATAAATGATACCTTTCTTTGTCTATATTTCACTGCCAACCGTTCATCAACAAAGTTTTTTTTTAGTTTTGTCCAAAGCTGGGATATTTCAGGCCTGGAATTAGTTATTCATCAAACTTCTTGTTGTTTCTTCTAAGGTTCAAAGTGTTATAAACTTTTGGAAAGATATCGAACAAAACAAAGATATCATTTTTCTTGTTTTTCTTCGTTGGATTTTTCTTCTACATAAGCATGTTTTCTGCAGCTATTTCCAGCTCAACTTCTTTGTCTGAGGAACCCAGTCTTTCTTCTGGTACTAGAGTGCAGGATTTTTGTGTTCTAAATCCAGTTGTTTCAACAACCATCTCCCCCCAGCAACAACAACAGAAGATCAAGAAGAAGAGAAGCTTGCCAGGCAACCCAGGTAATTACATACACACAGTAATCTCTCTTTCAGTATCTTGAATTTCAGTTAGTACTAGTAAGATTTTAACGATGATTATATGTTTATTGTAATGGTTACAGATCCAGATGCTGAAGTGATAGCATTATCTCCAAGGACCTTACTGGCCACGAATAGATTTGTGTGTGAGATCTGCAACAAGGGGTTTCAAAGAGATCAAAATCTTCAACTTCACAGGAGAGGCCATAACCTTCCTTGGAAGCTGAAGCAAAGAAACAGCAAAGACATTAGAAAGAGAGCTTATGTTTGTCCTGAGCCATCATGTGTTCACCATCATCCTTCTAGGGCTCTTGGTGACCTCACTGGTATCAAGAAGCACTACTGCCGAAAACATGGCGAAAAGAAGTGGAAATGCGAAAAGTGTTCAAAGATCTATGCAGTTCAATCAGATTGGAAAGCTCATTCTAAAACCTGCGGCACAAGAGAGTACAGATGTGACTGTGGAACCCTTTTTTCCAGGTTAATTTTTTCAGTTCTTTTTTCGCTATCTTTTCTAAGCTCCTTTTTTTTTACAAAAATTGATGAACGCTTACTATTATTTGTCTTTATTGTGGTCTCCTTATCTCCTTCTTTGTCACTTAAAATTCATCATCTTGGCCTCCATCACTGTTCATGGCAAATATTTTTCACTTGTATATTGCTTCAGTCTGTTTCGTCTTGTAGTTGTCTGTATGCAGGAGGTGTATGTAAGCTCTGCGTGGAATCTGAAGCTCAAAGATGTTGGCAGATTGCATAGAAATGAATGCCACTAATAGGAGAATCAGTCGACGCTTTCATTAAATGAAAGTATGAAACAATAACCTCCAAAATCTGAAGCCTGACAGTTCTTCACATTCCAAAAGAACAAAACAGATAGGAGATAAAGGAACAATCAACATAATAACATGTTGTTCTTTGTTACCGTCTCTTCAAACCCAACAGAAAATTTATGCTTTCTCCTTTTGCTTTATATAGTTAAACGACTGACTAGTTAAGATTGAAGTAGATAAACCCTTTCTTTTGTTCCCTGGAAAAAAGAAAAAGTTGATGCAATGTATGCATTTTTCATAAGTTCACACATTTGGGTACATAGTAATTGAAATTCCTGATTCTTAAAGCAATGATGAATACATCTGGTAGCTGATCCTGTACAAGAAAAAAAAGTGAAACAAATAAATGAGTTTAACTGCTTTGTACAGTTTGCTGTCTTGAAGTAAGACCCGTGATTTTTTACGGAGCATTGTCATAATTTTACTCTCAGGAACACACTCAGGCTCTGAACTATTTCATCATGAAAAGCTAATAAATCTGCAAAAAATCTGATACTCTCCCATCTGCTTTCATTTTCTTCATCAGTACCACATGTTTGGGGGTCTCAATTCCGTATCTTTGTTTCATGCATGAGCTCATTTTTCGATCTTTATCCCTCTACTGTCTTTCTGCATTTTTTGCATGAATCCTCTCTCTCTCTCCCCTCTTCAGGTTTGACCAAAGAAGATAATACTACTTTTGTGCTTTCTTGCTTTATGGTAATCATGTATCTATCCAATCCGCATGCCCCGTCTCTTTCTTTCGACCTTTGATTTCCTTTCTGCAAATTAATAAACGATGCAAGATGAATTAAAGCCATTAACATTATCAAATTCAATTCTTCCTCATATGTTATGTATTTCAAGCTTTTTTTTCCCCCCTTGTTATGATTTTGAATGTTGCTTGTTCATGGATGAGTTAATTACTTCTTATTATAGGCTAGTTAGTATTTATGATCTTAAGGTGATTTGTTTCCTAATATGCGACTTGGTTTCTTTTGTTTGTGCATTCTGTGAGTCTACAGGAAGGATAGCTTCATAACTCATAGAGCCTTCTGCGATGCATTGGCTGAAGAAAGTGCTAGACTCTCAGCTCACCAACTCATCTTAACAAATCCAACTGCTCAAACTTTACTTCTTCAAACCTCCCAGACTCATCCTCCTCTCTTCTCTATCCCTAACCATCAGATCTCACTCTCTCCTGGGAATCAATCTCAAAACCCTAACAATGTCCACATCAAGCCCGAAATTCACCCATTTCAGAATAATACTACGCCACTCTTCCAAGATTCATCACCACCATTGACCACCATCCACAAGGGTTCGGCGATTTCTCCCTTCCAGAACTTCTCACACTCTGCTGTCACATTAGCAGCATCGCACCACTTGTCAGCCACTGCAGTCCTCCAAAAGGCTGCAACTGTTGGTGCTACTCAGACAAGCGCTATGGGTCAAAGTCACATGACTCAGTTAGACATGGGCAAGTTGGGACCAGCAAGTCATCAAGTTGCTGACTCGGTTAGTCACATCTCGCAAGGTTCTTACCTGGGAAATCTGGCAATGTGGCAGAAGAATGATCGTTTGACTAGGGACTTTCTTGGTCTGCAGGCTGGTGAAAATCAGCAAGGTGTTCGTGGAAACGGAATGGGTGCAAATGTTAGGGGTCACGTCAACGTAAGCTTGAACCTGAGGGAAGCGCTAAATTTCACGGGGGGTATAGGATTCCAGCATTACAATGAGATAGACCATTCACTGTTGAAGCATCACGGTTTTGGATACACTCAGCCTCCTGCCTCCGAAGCTTGGGGTGATTGCTAGAACCCAAGAAATGAGAGTCTAAACGTAGCATTTGCACTTGTTTCTAAGACACAGAGATACTAAAAAACAGTGTTTAATCGTATCGTCCTCTAATTATGTCTTAGTTTCTCTAATAAATTAATATCAGATGGAAGTTAATTTCTTTTGCATTTGATTTACTTGTGAGAGTTAGTGATCACAACGATTCTATCTTTGAGGCCAAACTATGATGATGACGAGTTTGGGTGAGGAAGGTCCGACAGTGTTTGTAATTTTTGTTGTGATCAGGATATGAAAAATGAAAAAGATAAGTTATGTATACCTCATTCTGATCTCATCTCACGATTTTTACCTCATGCCTTTGCTCTTTTGTCCCGTCTCCATCTCCACATGTATTAGAACTGAGGTGAGAATAGCAAGGGGTTTTAGATTTTAGAGGCTAACATTGAACTCTTCTAAATTATTGTACTGTCGATGCAAAGAACATGCCAAATTGGCATAGAAAGACAACTTGTCTCCATGATTAGCCTATTATGATCAAAAGTAAATCAAATCTGAAATCTTTAGTCCCCTCCCCTACATAAAATACTTTTGATGCAGCAACCCCACTAGAGTTAGCCTTTGACATTTCAATTAATCAAAGCTAAAATGTCTCAGAATCCTTACAGAAATACTACTTGATGCATGCAATACAATTAAGCCTAGCTCTCTTCCTTTTCTTTTGAAAGAAGACCGTAGATTATTTGATCAAACACTTGTAAACAAAGATAACAGAGACGCAGATAAGGTAAGCAAGTCGGTGAGAGGGGTCCATATCCATTCTTTCAGGTCTATTTCCTAATGCTTTAATTTCTAACCTTTTATCTGTACAACAGACTTCCAAATTATATACATAGTTCCTAGACAAGTCTTTCTCTACTCGGACGGAAGAAAATATAAACAATTTCCAACAATCAGTACTTTATGGAACGTACTAAGAAAAGAAAACGATAAAACTTAAAAAGAAATAATAGCCTTTTCATAAAGAAGGGTAAAAACCCGTAATGTATGCATGATGCTCTATGTGTATTTGTGCAAGTGAGTTGGTGGTCCGGGACGCAATATTGGTGGTCTAAGCCAAAAGGAAAAGAGGAGCAGAGCAAATGAAAACAAAATGTCAACGGTCATGAAAATGATACTCGATGTGATGCAACTTTGAAAGTTTTGTATTGCAATTCTCTGAGTTCTTCTTTTCCATGTTTGTGAGTCTCTCCTTTATCAATTTCCGTGCAATTCTACGCACACATATCCCTTTGATTGGCAGCTTCACCTACGTTAGCATTCAAATCATGAAATCTTACAAAAAAAAATTCTGCTTTCCTGACCCACCACCACTATTGGCCGATGATGCTTGGTTTTTTAGATAAAAATCGATTCTTTAACAATATTATCCTTTGCAAGGAGTATGTGTAATCATAATGAAAGATAAGTTGGAGACTGTTTACTATCTAAGGAGGCGGTAGTTTACAAATACATTGTAAGCAAGTCGTAAAAGTTGAATTTGTTTTAGTGTGTCTTGTTTAGGAACTTTGTAAAGGGCGAGTGTAGAACAACCTTATCCTGCATGAAGGGTTGTCTCTTTATTAATGGCAGAAAAGTAGAACTGATTAGCGTCATTGGTTCAACTTGTAGACCTTTACCAAACAAAAAGTACTGAACAAATCGTTGTTAGAACAACTTAGTGTATTCAACGGTGCAAAAGAAAGAAGAGACGCTAGCCCTAGGGATTAATGAAAGAAGAGAGCTGGGCCTTATGGAATATCCAAGCTTTTGGAAAGTATGCGTAGGTTGCAGGCTTAAGGTACAATACATGCCATTTGTCTTGCAAAAAAATAAAAGACTGCATCTTTTTATCTCCCTCTACACGTCCAGACAAACCAAAAGTTCCACTCTCCTTCCACTTTTCAACATACTTGCATGTCATCTTCTTTCAGGGAATCTAATTTTAACAAACTTGCCTTTTCCCTCTTTTCTTCCTAATTATTACCTACCCTTTCTTTTTTTCTGGCCTGTGCTCCTTTCTCTCTTTGCCTCTTCTGTTGCAAATCCCCATCCATACTACACAATCTTTTGTGCAACCCTCTCGAGTAGCACACATGCAACTAAAAGGATAAAGAAATGAACTCACATCTTCTAAGGCGCCATTTATTGTCGTGTCAACCCGCAATTCTATCAACTTGTCTTTGTCAAAACAAAGACAAAACTTACATAAACATTGTACTCATGAGCAAATGGCTAGGAAATTGTATCAAAAGAGTAAAAAGCCCGATGAAAGATAAACTGCTTACTATTCACATGCAGGAAAACTGAGTAATAAGTGAGGGTATTATGCTTCTGCGGTTACTAACGGGTGCATCGGTTTTTGAGCTGGTGCATGTGACCTGCTTCCACTCATGCTCGATAGCTTCACCGACGAAATCACAAATTATCTGACCTCATATGACCAAATTCAATTATGCTCTAATTCGAACGTGAGACATTTTTCAAACGCGAAGTCGTTTTTATTACCAAAGATTTATACACTATTAATGGACCATTGGAATCACCAAATGAGGGAAAATCACGTTCATCATCATCAACTGTACAAAACTTTCAAAAATTGAATGGGATTCCATGTCGACAACTGAGACATAGAACAGCATCAAAGTTTGCAACTTCTGCACTATTATAGATGACCCAATTTGAAATCATTGATTAAGACAGAAAGCTTCTTCATGGAAATGCACGGATTGACCATTTAATATCACAAGTGGGCCTAGTCCTCCACGAATTACGTCTCCATATGTAATTATCAAACTGATGGTTTTGGTATATCAGAGTTTACTCCCAAGTACTTGTCCAGGACATTCTTGAATGACTGCAAATAGAAAATTTATCAATGAATTCAGATTCCTTTACAATGCATAAAAGTTTGTGTTGCATATTTCATCAATGATAATAACAGCGATTTAACCGGATTCCAAGACATTTATAAAATTTCAACTCAATAAGATGTTTGGAAGATCTTTATAGTCCTGCATCTAGCTAAAGATAATGATGCATGCGTGGAAAACAAGATGCATAAAAGTTTCCCCAGAAGAAGATGCTGATCATGGTAAAACTTGTAAAGAACCAAAAGGAGAACAGAAATCATAAGTAACTTTAGAAAGACTGATCATTCAGAGGAGAATCATGTGGCAAAAGAAAAGTGCATCAGAGAGCTATGATGAGAATCCGACACTAATTTAGATGCATGCATATGGCATAACTTCCAACTCAAGGTAAGACGTGCACCTAGTATACGAACATAAATATACAATACAAGAAATAAGATCATCTTTCAGAATTCTCCTTTCAACTCTGTATGACACAATAGATTGCCCATGTGGTTACTCAAGAACCCAGACTCCCATAAAATGCATTTCCATATGTAATTGAATATCACACAGATTGCATCTACTCTGTTCAAGTTATAAAATTGCCATGAACATGTTATATCCTCGTTTCTCTCAACCATTCATATACAAGGTTAAGTATGAAAAAATATAGAACAAAGGTAACTCCATCCAACCCTATTTTCTCATTCACATAAATACTGACAAGTAAACTTATACAAATCCAGAAAAGGTACAATAATAGAAGCCTACGATACGACATTATACTGCGTAATGGTAGCAAGAACTTATTAATGGGTAAATTGACAAGAAAAAGGAATTACCAGGAATGCAAACGATTCTTTCCCATTTAAAAGTGCATCCATTGCAGCGAATTGGTCATGAAATGCACTATAAAAAACTTGATAGAACTTATTTCTGAAATCATGAAATGATAAAAATGAATTAGGACAGCAAAAGAATGAAAATAATTCCCGTTTACTTTCATCATTTAAGTCTTTATGAAGCTGACAAAGTACCGATCTTCTTCAGAGGTCAGTAGGTCTATTGCGTCAAACTTTCGTGTGAGTACTTCTGCTGCCACTGGTGAAAGTAAGTGCAGTGTCATAGCCTCCAAGGTTCTTGGAAAATTATGCTGGAAAGAGTTGTAAAGCATGAGATGCCCAAAGAGGATGTGAAATGTCATCATACATTGAACTTATGCATCATTTAACTACACCATGAGATGATTACAGCTCACTTTAAATGAATGACATATTAACAAAGACAACTCATTAATTTGTTGGCAGCATTATCAAGGAAAAGTCATCAATTTATTGGAATCATAGGCCCTCTAGAGCATGCAGTCTCACCACCATGCCAAGGAGAACATCTCGGAGAGTAAGAGGATCAAGGTTCCAAAGAATTTGAGCAACTGGATCACCCTCCAGAATGAATACATTACTTTTCCCAACTTCATAACGTTCACCTTTCATTCCAGTGGCAGAGTCACTAGTTGAAATCGATTGTACAGGTTGTACATGATCACCAATATTAACTTCCTGATGTACCAAAGAAACAAGTTCATGTACAGCCTGGAGAGCAAGTGGTTCCATTTGATCCAGCTGACACCTCTCCTGTAGGTCCTTCCCTAGTAAACCTTGTGTTTCATGTGACTGGTCCTCATCACGGCTTTCGTCATCTGGTAGGTTATAAGAATCAATTACCAGATAATACATACAGGAAAATTTCTCTTAATGAAAAGGAAAAAGGCTTAGACGAATGCCAAAGCATCACCTCTTTCTCCATTAGTAAGCAGCTCACAAGCATGCCTATGTGGGTTCACCTTGTCGAGAGAAGAAGAACTGTGCAGTACTTGATTCTGTCCTAATTGAAGATAAGTTATAGTGATCAATAATGACCAACAAACCTGAATAAGAGCCGAGAAAGATAGCCAACATGAAAGTTACTTGCTATCCATTGTTACCCTATAGAACTAAAATCTTAAGATTCCACCAACATTAGACTGATTATTTTACAAGACTATAGATGATCTAGGTGAACATATTTTACACGACTATAGATGATCTAGGCGAACACTCTGTTTTCAGTGCCCAAAATCAAATTTTTTCAGAACTAAGATTTTCCCATCTGCCATATGATTCAAAGGAAAACTTCCATGCAGAACCAAATTTTAAGTACAATATGTTTGCATGAAGTTTTCCCAAATCCATACAGAAGGCCCATTCATCCAGTAATTCTGGAGAATTTTTTTCACAATTTTCTCCTTCTAGCATTCAAAATAATGAACTATTTTTACACAATTTCAGAGATCACATTTTCAACGGACTCGGGAAAGGTTTTCACACTGAATCAAAACAAATTAATAATGTATACATTTTCCATGTCCAAAAGAATGATAAGTTCGGTGCCCTCAATAGCAAATGAATTATAAACTGGGATCGACATACCATTTCATTATCCACCAATCTTGAAGTTCCAGCAACAATTTGATGGAGCAAGTAAGATATGTAAATGAAACAAAGGTCATACCCAGTTATGTAATCATATTTCTAAAAATTTTGGAACAACTGACATGAAAAGGTTTACAAAAAAAACTATGAAGTTGGTAGATAATAAAAGTTAATGAAGAAAGACTACCTTCTCAGTATGCGGCGCAAATAATAAGCATCCATATGTTCTAACATGCCGGACATTATGTTTGATCGCCACCAAAAGTTAACAGCTATGGTCAAATTGTCGCTGTCCACTTGGTGGAACCTGTGGCAGTTAGGAAAAACAAACAACCAATCAAGAGCCAGAAGACATGGGTGTGCATCCAGGATGGAAGTAAAAATAAATTGGTGATGTTGATGCTTATAAATGAATATAAACATTGTCATAGAAATTCTGAAAGATTTTGTAGCATTTAGCCACACCATGAGCCCTTAAACCTTCTCTTAAATATAAAACTAACCCATTTGTTCTATAGAACATAAACAATAAACAACTAAAGATTTAACATACAGGCAAAAAGTTCCTACACTAAAATTGAAAAATAAGATCCAAAAATAACATAAGAATTGCAAAGGACATTCTATCCACATAAAAAAAAGAGAAAGGCCCCTCGTAAAGGAAATTATCTCATAAAAATTACAACTTAGATCTTACCAGCCTTCAGGAATGAAAAGTGCATCACCTGCATGAAGAGTAACCTTCTGAGAGTACTCCATCGAATCTTTTGCCCTGGGATATGATGAGAGATCGGGGTTTTCTAAGCCAACAGCACTGTGAGCCAAAAAGAAAAACAAATAAGGATATATAATTTTTAGGCAGATTGCTTGGTACAGAATTACAAAAAAAAGAGTAATTAGTTTAATTTTCCTTGTTAGAAAAGGAAAATATTTCTACTTATTTTTCCCTTATTAGTTTTGGGTTTAAGTTCATTAAAGAAAAATAAAATTCCTTAAAAAGCCATCCTTCACATCAATTAGAATTTTTCTATATATATGTAATCAACCTTTCAATGAAGCCAGACTGATTTTTTTGAGTGATTCCTATTTTCCTAATTCTAGGAGTGATTCCTAGAACAAACCATTGTTTGTTTCTTTAACTAAAATTCCAGCAATTCCATCATGAAATTCCAGCAACCTATATTGACATTCCAGACCTAAAACTCAAATTCCAACAGCCCAGAATTCCGATTTTTCTTTTAGTTTTAGCAACTAGTTGATATCTCTTCTATCCATCCTACATCACTCCCATAGACATGAAATCACTTCACAAACATGGCCACACAAGCTTGCAAGCAAAACTTAGAAGCATCAACTTTTCGTTCTCTCACAGTCGTAGGATAAATACAAATGTTCAGTAACCAAATTCTGAAGTTATGCAAGAGGAGGCACACCTGTGGTTTGAGGCCTCTCCATATATGGGCATTGGGTATAAGGATGGACAAGCCGAAGGAGGCCATAAAACGACTGCAACAAAAAGGTATTCACACCTTTAGTTCTGGTATATGAGGCACAGTCTTAAAGTTTAATCATTATGTAAAGAAAAAGCCAGTATAATTAGTAGGCACAATGAGCCAAAACATATGCATAATTTTGTTATTTCTTACTTTAATGTTGTCCTGTTGTTAACAACTATAACAGTTTCTATGAAGCAAGATCTAGAAATGGTAAAAAGAGAAACAGTTCAATAGAATAGTAAACCAACTCTGACAAAATTAAAAAATAATAAACTTAAGTGTATAGGAAATGAAAATTACCAACATGTACAGTGTAAATCATTACTATTACATCCGAAATGATATCAAAATTAGAAATATTGAACTACGTCGAGTCTATAAATTGCAGTACAAGTAGTTATTCCAGGGATAATGCTTATTGGAAGTACTGAAGAAGTAAAATACTGTCAAACCTTTTTTGCTTCCAGCAACTACACATAGAAGGTTATGATGCGGATCATAATGAGTACTTGACCGAGTTTGAGCATTATTCATCCACAAATTGATAGAAGCTAGCTCTTTTGTCTCCAAAATTGTAGGCTGCAATAATTATCAAACATGAACATACGGTCCTTTCTAGCTGTGGCGCAAACCATACAAGAAGAAAGCAATGGAAAATAACCTTTTGAATGTCTTCGACTAGAGTTTCTAGTTGTGCCCTTCCCTTATCTTCAGAATTCATAATTGGAACCTGAATGAGATGTTCTTAATTAAGATTCAATTGTTATGAACTCATTTATCGTTTTTAAAACCTTACAATTTCCAACCTGTGCTAAATACATCTGCTGCGGAGCATCATCAGATATTATAGCGGCCTGTTCTGCGACAGACTCAGCTAGCTGATGCCTTTCATTATCACAATAGGCGCTAGAATCAGCGTTCCCATGTTTTAAACGCTGCTTACAAAAACCAACAAATGTGGCGAATGGCAATGGAACCTACAAAAGGGAGATGACCAATGTTGGCTACCATCAAAGACAGAGTAATTAAGTCTTGCATAAAATGAATAAGCATATAGAAACTCGAAAAACTACCCTCTCATGGCTTCTAATATCACCGTAGAAGATTGGCGCATCTCTAGAAAGCATAGCCTCCACAATACACGAACCTGCTCGTTCCTGAAATTTCAATCCAATGAATTCATTTAACAACACAATCACTGAATGAAACACTAGAATTGTATTCGCTAAAAAGGGTAAGCTATTTACTAGTGAAGCTAACGCCAAATAGTGGAAGAGGAAAAAACCTGCAAATAGTGGAGGCCGCCACTGGCGGGATTCCACTTGACTAAAGCTTCCCAATCCTTTATGCATCCGCTGAAAACCTTTCAAATTAAATTTTAAAAAAGAGTCACCAAATGAGACAAACAGAACAGTTATCAACATAAAACGGTCAAGTACAAACATGAAATTACCGCAGGAACGTTCATGGACTCAATTTGAGATGTAAATAGTGCGGAAGAGGGAAGCTGCTCGAATCTCCGGACACGCACGTGAGGAGAAACGTCCATTTTTGTGCCTCAAGAAGGAACACTAACAGCTTGGTATTGTGAAGTTGGCGGACGAAAACTGCGGAAGAGCGTGGCCGTACCGATTGGAATTGGAGGAATTTGATTACCTCAAAACTATTATTTTGCAAGTATCTTTACATCTTTATTCTAGAGAGCTACGGACCAAAAATGGTACTAAAAACTATGGTTTCGTATCAGGGCAAGTTACCGGTTAAATTTAAAATTAAATATTGTAAATTTTAAAACATATTAAAATTAAATTGAAAAAAGTCTAAAATTTTCCTAGAACTTAATCTTAGCCATTGACTCACAAGAATTTCCATATCTTATTTTTGACTCCTCTCTTCCTTAGGCTATGATTAGTTGGATGTAAGGTTTTTAATGGAATTGAATAGTTTATAATGGAATGACATATAAATTGACGTAATATTAAAAATTTTGTTGCTTGAGAGGGATGAAATAGTTCATAATGTAATATAATAAAATATTGTTTGAAAAAAGGATTTATAATGTCGTCATCATCCTCATATCCCAAAGTCCTGCAATGAAGCGAGGTCTGAGGAAACCTGATAGTACGCAGCATTACCCCTATATTGTAGAGAGACTGTTTCCAGTAGACATGCATATGTGACAGGATAATAGTGATGCAGGTTAAAGAAGTAAGTACGTAAAAACTGGCAGTATATATATATATATAACTGATGGTGACCATAACAGACCCCACTACCGAATTAATACAGTAAGAATGATATATAATGAGTATAATAATTAATAAAGAAAAATACTAAAATAAAATATAATAATAATAATACAACAAGGTGTGATAATAAAGATAGTAGAATCAAGAAACGTCAAGTCACTAACGGGACTCACAGTAGAGTTCTTACCAAACTTGTCAGGATGCTCGATGTAGCAAAGTTGTCAGCAGATGCCAGAGGGTTTACGTGTCACATCATCTTCTGCACCCCTACACCGTTATCTTGAAACACAGGAAACTTATGCTCCGTCGCCAGTGACAGCGATACTATCTTCAGAGCTCTGAACTTCGACTTCTGCCACACGTAAGGTATACAACTCGAAAAGGTGATATCTTGTTGGGAGCCAGAGAGATATATGGCAAGCACTCGCCTCTTTTCCGTCTCTTTTCGAGTTACCGTACTTCACAGTGAGATTCATGAAAACCAGTGACTTACTGTATCGTTGTCAGAGGCGCAAAGGTTACTTACGCTTTTTCGTTACCGGGAACTTCAAGAGCGTTTTGTTTTCTTGTGACGTACCCACTATAGATCCCACAAAAGAAACAAAGCATACCTTTACAGTGAAATCATATGCAGTGTTATCGGTGGTAGCTCTTGCTGTCCCGTAAACTAGATCTTTACAGTGATCTGAGGGGCCAAACTCTTTCGAAAACCAGATCTGATATTTTACGATGATCTGAAGAGAACTAATAGTCCTTGAGGACCATCCAGATAGATTGGCAGCATCAGTTAACGCTTCTCTCCATTCCCTGGTCTTGTTCTTATCTTTCATGTAACGTTCTGCATGTTTTTTGAACGCATCCTTGTAGGTTTCCATTTGATGGCGCACATTTGAAGATTCAATCTCGTAGAACATTGGTACAACAATCTGTTACTGCTCTTTCTTACACTTCATGATCTTTACAAGCTCGTCCAAGCACCATCAGGAACTTGCATAGTTTTGGGAGAATATGATGATAGAGACTTTGAATTCTTCTATGGCTTTCTGGAGTGAGGAGGAAATCTGCTCTCCTCTCTCCAAGCTATTATCATCCATGACTGTTTTATAATGTAATATAATGAAATGTTGTTTATCATTTTACATTTCATCCTAAACTCCCCAAATCGAAGGTTACTTATTATTACTGTTTAGGATGGAAGAGAAGGATTATATTCCATTATAAATCCTCTTCTCAAACAATGGAACAGTATTACATTTCATTCCATTCCATTAATAACCGCCCAACCAAACATAGCCTAAGAATTTTCACCACCATATCTTCTTAGTTTCCTTTGCTCAGAACTTGCAAACTCTTCTATTATCAGTTTATTATCTTTTCACCTCCATCTTTCTCTTTGTGTTGTCTTCCCATTGCAGCTTTTTGTCATCTCCTCTCCTCCTCTTTTTTCGTCTCTTCTCCGTCATCTCCCCTCCAGCTTTGCTCTTCAATGTCCTCTATTGACTTCGCTCACAAGTTGTCTGTTGTCTCCTCAGACCTCAGCTAGCCAGTCATCGTCACCAGTTGCCATCATCAACTGCTTTCATCACTCATCAGCAGATTCAACACTCTTCACTCTTAAAGCCTTAAGATTTGTATTGAATTGTGTCTTGAATTTGAAGTTTATAGTGAATGTATGTTTGAGAATGATACCTAATGATTTGTATTATCAATTATGTGCATACAGAGTTGAAATTTTGTGTATGATTAGATGGCTCTATTTAAATGGTTTAATTAGAACGAGTGGAGAATGAAACATGACATAATTGTTAGAACTTATAATATCTTATCTTTTTCATTACTTATGCATCAAATTTTAGGAGGATTAGCATTTATTTAGACGACATTTATAATTATGAAATTTGGATCCGTCTTATATGAATACTAGTTATATCATATGGAAGAAGAAAGGTGGACTAGATCTATAAAAACGCATTTGTAGTCTTCCATTTAGAAGGTTACACGTTCAATTATTCTGGGTAATGCTTTTGCTCTTCAAGGAAAACTACTACTAAGATGTGTACATCTGTTTTTTTTTAACTTAAATATTGGAAAATTTTTGGTATCAGTCTCAATTATACAGAGTAACTTTTATTTGTTAATTAATTATCTTCTTTTATTCTTAATCATATGTTTTACTACATAATAGATAAATAGAGGAAAGTTCAAGTACTCTTGATAATTTATCCTCTTCACAAGAATTCGATAATCTAGTTTGGGCTCATACTATATTGGTTTATGGTGTTAAGAACCATACTATTTGTTTATATTGTAATAAACATTTGAAAGGTAAGAGAATCACTATATTGAAGAAACATTTGGTTATGATCAAAGATGGTGTAGAGCTTTACAAGAAAATTAGTCATGATGTGAAAAGGTTAATAAAAACTTTACTTGAAGATAATCAGAATGTGTAATATCCCACCCTCAACGGGAAGGGTAGAATAGTAATTTGGCATAGGGTGAGAGTGATTGGGTTGAATTAGGACTGTTCATGCATACTAGCATTGGGACACAGTGAAATATGTGCACATGCAAATAACTGTACATGCATACATGACATTCCCGGTAGATGGGCCTAATGCAATTTGATTGTGATTTACGTGGTTATTG
>JANKOE010000004.1:23278760-23302990 GCA_026284465.1 Erythroxylum citrifolium
CAAACACATTTCTGTCCTCAGGACAAAGACAATATTTTCTGTCCTGTCCACTGCAACCAAACATCTCACTGTCTTCAATTCTTGTCCTGTCCCGTCCAACTTTGTCTCGTCTCGTCCTGTCTCTACCTACTGCAGACGCTAACCATACGCAGGGTTAGGGACGAACATATGATTTACTGTTGGCAAATTCATTGACATAATATTGGGATTCCATCCGCAAAGTAGCGGTAGAATACTATAAATTTGTCGGTAAATTTTCTTTAACTTACTGATAGGAATCCAAAATTTTGTCGTTAATGGTACCGATGGATACATTAACTTGCGTCGCTAAATTTACCAAAGGTCGTTTCTTCGACGTTTCTTTCCGTCAGTAATTTCTGTTACCAAATTTGTTTCCCGAAGGAAAAGCTTTATTTTTCGTGGGTAATTTTCGTCGCAAAAATCTATCTTTAATTCTTAAATTAAACAATTTATATCTATAGATCAAGATTGACGTCTAACAACACATCATGACTATCCAAATATTTATGAATGTCAAAGTGGTTTTGACTAACCTTTCTATGCTTGATTTTTTTCGTATAATTTAATTATTTCATCATATAATGTTCTTATTAGACATAGAACATGAAATTAGTGTCTACTTTATTTTGAGTCCAATCAAATTAGTTCTCCACCATTAGCTATTGATTCAATTAATAACATTTTAGAACTATTTACAAAACAACATTCCATCTTGGCCAAGAATTTTCCGAATTAATATTAATTGAGAACAATGAAACATTCTCCCTAATTTCTCTAGGGTGATGAATCTTATATTTGATTACTCAACTATCTCCATATAGTTCATGCTACAACTAATGACTATTGACTGAATTGCCTATTATTAGAATAGGCTATAAGTATTATGAAACACATAGCAATCCCTATATAAGATAACTATAGAAATCTTAAGTCAAAATGATTACTTATACAATCATCATATTGAGAATTTTTAAAGACATATAAATAATGTTCCAATTTGATTTCTTATATAGGGTCAGTTCAGTGAACTTGTTATATAATAAGCCCTCACACATTTATTTAAGAGTTTTCATACTTTAGCATGTGAGATCGATTATTTCCTTCATAGAAAAACATAATATGTTATAGTCTTTTTACATTCTATTAATATCCAATCTTAACAGAACAATAATTATAAATAAATTAGGGATAATATATAAATACAATATAAATTTTATAATTATAATCTTATCATAACTTCACTTGCAATGTATATTTATCTCATGGATTTTATCATATCTATCTAAGTATGTATAAGATAAAGAATGTTTTAAAATTATTTAATGACTAAACTATAACCACCCAATTGATTGTAGGGCATAAACTAACAATTTAGACATTACACACGAATGAATGGCTTATATTGATAGTTGTTGTGTTATTTCACAAATTTACGAATACAAGAAATATGCTTAAAAGAAAAGGAGATCAAAACCATTTAAGATCTTGCACTTGTCCCGTAAAGGAAACAAATATTGTAGCAGTTTCGCTACGAGTTCAGGCAAACGTTTTCCTTCACCAATTATAGTTTCAAATTACATGTAGTTTAAAATCCTAATTGGAGGGGAATTAAAAACTATAGAAAGTTACATCTGAGGTCACCAATGATGGCATGTCCAGGAGATGATTTTTGAGCAAATTCCAACAAGAAAAGGAAAATGATGAAATAGATTCAAAATTCAAAATGTCGGAGGTAAGCAGTAAACAGTAGTTTTACCTATATACATATACACACACAAATACATATACGTATACATATATATATACATAGAAAAGACCGCGGAATTGGTTTGGAACGGAGAAAAAGGCATCGGCCCTAGGTCTGGTTTCCACCAACCAAGTGCGGGGGACCCATTTCCACGCGCTTTGCTGCCATGACCCTCATCGTAATTATCTTTTCTGCTTCATCTTTTCTGCCATCTCATCATTAATTTGTTGTTTTGACTTCTGCTTTTGGTTTACAAGTTTCTTTGCATTAATCACAACCCTTTTCTCCTTCATAAAGAATAGAAAGAAAAGGATTGATATATGGGGCACTCATTTTTTTCAGTGAAATTTCACTAATAATATGATATAGAGAAAGAGTGGTTTATACATTTTTCTCTGTTTATTTAAACTTAAATTTAAATTTAAGGCATAAAGAAAATAAAGAAGGGAAATTTTTGTTTCAATTTTATTACTGGAATGTTTATTTAAAATTTTTAATTAAAATGATATAAATTTCAAGTTTAAGAAAATTAAAAAAATCATATTTTCTAGTAATTTTAGAATTCAATTCATTATAATATATAGACGTTTTAGAGAGGAAAAATAACAAATTGATATATTTATAGAAAAAAAACTTAATTTCATAAGATATAATCTAATATCTTTAAATGTAGTGAGGGGTTGGCCATTAAATTTAAAAAGGTAATTCAAACATGACAACCAACACATGTTAATGATAATTTGACCGTAAATATAATCAAAATTTAAGGCCTTGAAGGAGACTATATTTCATAGTCAATCATAATAAATGAGACTATACTTAGGTGGCCTTCTTTTTTTATTTTTAATTTTTTAATTATAGCCAAAACTATAGCACCGTTTATTTTATAACAATGGGCTGAATAAAGTTTTATATACTAATTTCCTGCAACCATCGATGATATGTGTGCTTCAGCTTGCTTTAAACAAGGATTTGAATTTAAATTCAAGAAAAGCGTGCTAACTATTCCTTTCAACCTCATTGTATAAATACGCCAGTTTAGAGCATAAATTACATGATGGCGAATTGGCGATGCCTATCCTACCGCAGCTAACTTCGACACATACATTATAGTATGGTGTCCCCGTGGTAATGACGTTATTAAGACTTCTTCTAGATGGCTATGTAATATCTGACGCAACAAAGGAAGAAAATGAACAAGTAATGATAAATCGCTAACTGGTAATGGTTTATCTTGCCAAAGAAAAGTAACAAGGCGTGAGATGAATTAGACTTACTTGCTCGATGCTTCTGCTGTTTCGTGTTACCATAAGTTAGGTCCCTAGTCGGATTCTAAGCATTTAATTCTTTTTTGTTTTTTTGGTCAAAACTAAGCATTTAATTCACAAAACGGTTTTTAGTACTTATTAATTCCATAATGACTTCCAAAATGTTCCATGTGAAAAAGCTGAAAGCGTTTTCAGATTAATGTGTCAACAACTTTTTTACATATCTACCGAATCCCATACAAAAGCAGAAGGCAACATCACGTGCCTTTGTCATTAAGAAATACGTGACGGAGTTGGGTGCTTGGCTTACGTCGGTATTTAAATGCCCACCAAAATATCAAAAATAAATAAATAAGACCCTTTTTTTGCGTTGGTAGTACTTTGTTACCAAACACAATAATAATAAATTAACAGTAGTAGAAAGTAGAAACTGAGACACACCACCCGCTCTCTCTCTCGGTACGGATTTCAACATATCTTCTTTCTTGGCGATCACGTCTATTAAGATGCAACCTCGAGCTGCCACGTGGAAGTTCAGGTGGTGGACGGCCCTTGTTAGGCTACGACTATCGAAAATTGGAATATTTGAATTATTTTATTGTAGAGAGAGAGAGAAATGGAAGGGATGTAGAGCGAGAAACAAGGCGCGGAGGGAGAGGCCGTCCAAAAAACAGCAGTAGCTGAGATAGAGAGAGAGAGAGAGAGTCTTGTTTTTACTTTTCTTTCTTTTTTTAATAAAATAAAATAAAACAAAATCTCTGCCTTTTTTTTAGGGCTCCAAAAATTTGCACTGCTTAAATTTCAAACACAAATATTAAAATGACAAAAATAGCTGCTTAAAGAGAAACAAAAACTCCAACAAAGAAGAACAGTCAATTCAGATCATAGATAAAGATGGAAAGGAATTAAATTCCTGGATCTTGCTGCCTTCCATCCACTTCGATCTCTTATTCTGGCTGCTGCATTTTCAACGTGATTCTTTTTTCTTTCTCTGATATTTATCTACGGCCGTCGTCGTTGTTGAGGTCAGAGGAGAGATACTTCTAGAAAGTTGAAATGAAGGAGGGTCCGATCTGACGTTGCTGTTGGCTGTTTGGTTGGTTGATCGGCGGATGAGTGACAGAGAGAGGGAGAGCGGAGAGAGGTAAAGAGGAAAAAGGATGAAATGGGTAACATTGCTTAAGGACATAAAAGAGAAGGTGGGCTTAACTCAATCTCAACCAACAGCTTCTTCTACTGTTGCTGCCTCTTCATCGTCTTCTTCCTTTTTCCCCAGTGGCGATAGCAATGTTTCTTCTTTTTCCTCTTCCTTTCCTTTTGACCACACCTTCTCCCCATCCAGGTTCGTATAGTTTCTTCTTCATCTTTTTTAAATGAAGAGAGGTGTTTTTTTTTCTTCTGTTTTTATGGTTTGGATTGTTTTCCCCCCTTTTTTAAGTAAAATGATTATGTTGGTGAATTTTAGTAACATTTATTTGCTTTTATGTTCGTTTTGATTATGGAAATGTTGTTAGTGTTGACTGCCTTTGACATTGATCCGCAATAGGTTGAGCTCCTTTTTACTACTTTGTAGCTCCGACACGGCTCTTACCTGCTCTTTGTGAAGTGATACTTAGATGTTTTGCTATAGCGGATTTTCTTTTCTAACTTCTTACTTGTATGGCAAAGGGTTCGTTTTACTTAGAATATTTGACATTGAGCGTTAGTTCCATTTCGATTGAATTTGGTGGTTATTAATCTTTATGGATGATCATGGTACAACAGAAGTATGCTGTATCACACCACGGTTATGATTTAAGCATTTGCATGATGAAGCCTTGATTACATCATAAGCAACTAAGGTCAAGTCCTAGCTATAGACCTTAATGAGGAAGATTATTACTGCTTTTACGCTGAGGTGTGATTTAGAAGGCTGTGGGACACAAGCTAGACTTCTTGTTATCTAATTAAAATAGAAGATAAGACTGTTTGACAGTTTTCTGGGGTTGTGTAGAGGGCTCGGTGTAATTTCTTTTATGAGTTAGAATTTAGTTTTTGGATAGCTGTATCAGATAAAATTCAGTTCTTGGACCACATGGAAGTTTTATGAACAACAGCAATATCTCTTCCTGGATGTGTGCTGAAGATATATCTCTTGCTTGGGAATTTTAAAGTTTGTGATTATTGGACTTAGATGGTATGATAAAACACGCCAGAAGTTATTATTGGTTGGTAAAGAGAGAAAAGGTATTTGAATAGATGAGCATTTTTTTGGAATGGATTATTGTGTATTTTCATCCCTGTCATATGCAATTAGAAACATATTGTTGTCCTTTTTCTTCTAGATATTGAGCATGATAAGGTTACCAGTCCTTGAGTGCATATGGTTTATATGTTACTCCTGCCATTCTTATTATATTTTTGTATAATCTTTATCTCATGGATAGTATTTATCTTTATATATTTATCGTGTCTTACTTGCATCTAATATGAATTTGCCCGGTGATCACTGCTAAATATAACCTAAATTTTATTTCATTTTTATGGCATTTTAGGTATGGTGAATTTAATTATAATGTGCATTTGAGTGTCCAACAGTTCATTTGTATCGTATGTTGTATTACCCATATACTGATCTTTGGCTGGAGAAAGTGCCTTGATGCTTTTGGTGATGCATGCAAAGCATGTGGTGTTCAATGCTAGATTGAATCGATATTCATACAGTCTCTATATGCAATCATGACTGTTAGATACGCTTTTGTACTTGAACGAGACTTTTTTGTGTTATTTTCTCCAATGGTCCTTTTTCCTTGTCAAAGCAGAGACAGACATGAACTGGAATTGGACTTCAAGAGATTTTGGGAGGAATTCCGTTCATCCAGCTTTGAAAAGGTACTTTTATTTTGTGGACGAATCTTTTACTTGCACTTTCATTGTGCTGTCTTGTTTTCAGTAATCTATTTTGATGGAAGTCACTGTTAGTTATGTGAATGATATGGTGGGTGGGTTCTAATAGCTCTTCAATCTTCTGTGCAGGAGAAAGAAGCGGCCCTGAATTTGACTGTAGATGCTTTTTGTAGATTAGTAAAGCAGCATGCGAGTGTAGCTCAAGTAGTTACTATGTAAGGACTTTGTTCCTCTGAAATCTTGAATTGAATCTAGCTTTCTTTGTGCCATAATGTGATTGCTACAAACTAACTGGAAATTCTTGCACCACAGGTTAGTTGAGACACATATATTCTGTTTTGTAATTGGAAGAGCATTTGTATCTGATATTGAGAAGTTAAAGATCAGCAGCAAAACAAGATATTTGGATGTAGATAAACTGTTAAATTTTTTTTCAGAAGTGACAAAGGTTAATCTTCCAAACATTCAGTTGAGTGTGCTGCTATTTTGTGCTGTATATTTGTTGTCTCAAGGTGCTTCTGCGTGTTTTCTGCAGGATGGCATCAGCCCTGGCTCTAATGTGCTTACTGCTCTTGAATTCCTTGTATCTGGGGTATATTTTTCTGATTTTTAATAAAAGTCTTAGTAAATGTTTTCTGTTTCTGTTTGCTCGTCATATCACAGTATCATTAATATTAAGATTTGTTTTCTCTGTGCCTATTGGGATTAATGTGGTCTTTGATTGACTTTCTTTAAGTTGCTTAAAGATATAATCTACTAATTGTTCAAGGGAATAATTTTGAGTGGCTTAGACTCTGTATGTGAGTTGGCTTACTGTTTGTTCTTCACAATTGAGGCTCTCAACTATAGAACCTTGTCAAGCATACATTTCAGAGTAGTTAGTTAGTATATTATGTTTTTTTTGTTATTTGAAAATTCAATACTTGTTTTTTCATTTGCAGCCTGTTGATAAGCAGTCGCTCCTTGATTCGGGGATATTATGCTGTCTCATTCATATTCTGAATGCCTTTCTAAGTTCTGAATCCAATCAAAGACCAAAGGCTGAGAAAGATTGTGATAGTAATGGCAGACAAGTTCGCCGGCTTGAGGTGGTATTTTAAACGACTTTGTGTTCTGTTTCTAGTTGCTTTTATTGACAACAAAAGATTTGCATCTATTTTTGCCACGGCGAGGTAGAGAGGAATGGGTTTGAAATGTCTTAGGGAGGGAGTGAGGTCTGCAGGTTATCCTACAAACAATGTCACTATTTTTTCAAAGCAGCTCCTTAGGGAAAAACTTTGTTAAATTTCCACCTCTGTGACATGAGCTACACTCACATACGTGGTTCCAAATGTGTCCATGAATGCTGTTAGTTGACAGTTTTGTTTGATGGAATAGAACCCTCTGTTCTGTTAGAGTCATACAGGACCCACTGACTTGGTTTTTTAGTTTATAATGCTTGACACAATCATGGTTCCTGGCTTGGAATCTAGACTGTTGATTTTGTTGATAGTGCTTTATATTATGGATAATCAATTAGCAGTTGATAACTTGATGAATTCTTGCCTTCTACTTTTTCTGCATTGGAGATGCCATGGGAATGGTAGAACTTGGTCAATACCTTATCCATAGTTTCTTTACAATTATAATGTTAAGATTAGTTTCTTCTTGGAGAACTTTTAACTGGAAAAGAAGTGCTGTATTATGGTACAAAGGGTAGAATGTTAACTACGAGGAAACAGATATAGTTTAAAAGCGTGATTACTTGAAGGGGTATGTGATTCTTCAATATATTTTTCTCTACCTCAAGATACTCCCCTCTGGGCTTATGATTACTTTGCTTCAATAGTCCTATGGTGGCTTTGGTTAAAGTTGTGAAATCATCTTTCATCGATTCATATTAATTTCTCCACATGTTTAGCATCTCAATCCACATATCACTGATTGTATATACCTGAGTCATTTTAAGTACAAATTATGTCAAGTAATTATGCATACAGGTTGAGGGAAGTATAGTTCATGTCATGAAAGCTTTGGCAAGTCATCCGTCAGCAGCACAGAGTTTGGTGGAAGATGATTCACTTCAGCTGCTGTTTCAAATGGTTGCCAACGGCTCATTGAATGTCTTTTCTCAATATAAAGAAGGTCTTGTTCCACTACACAACATACAACTTCATAGACATGCAATGCAGGTATAATGGCCATTTTGCTTTTTCAAATATACAAGTTGCAATAATGAAGCATCATATATGCTGCCTTAAAATTGTGTTTACGTGGTATAACTTGTAAAATCTTTATGGTCTGATAGTAGTTTCTTTGTCTTTTTCTTTTGGGTCAATTTTTGGCTTTTCTGGTCCAGATACTTGGTCTTCTTTTGGTGAACGACAATGGAAGCACAGCCAGATATATAAGAAAGCATCATTTGGTATTGCCACCATATTTAATATCCTTTTGAGTTCTCACAACTCATCTCCTGCCTCTGAGTTATTACTTTGCGTATCCTGATTATGTTATGTACGCTTATTTTACAATTTCATAGAACTTGTTCTGTTTTTAATCTTTCAAGATTCTAGGTAAAATTATTTCTGTTTACAACACTTTTTGTAAATTGTTGAATCTTCTTACCAACTCTTCTCTTTCTATACAGATTAAAGTTCTTTTAATGGCTGTCAAAGATTTTAATCCAGATTGTGGTGATTCTGCATATACTATGGGCATTGTGGACTTGTTACTGGAAGCTGTTGAGTTATCATATAGACCTGGTAATTGACCCGTGAATTATGTTTGAAGCTGTTGAAAGACTTCTGCTGGTGTTTAGATTTCTGGAGTCGTTAAATGAAATATAATACAATGCCTACTTGCAGTTTTAATACTTGTAGTAAGCTTAAAATGTTTTTGTGTGTTCTACTGCTTATTATATATAACCTTGAATTGTAGAGGCTGGTGGGGTCAGGCTCAGGGAAGATATACATAATGCTCATGGCTATCAGTTTCTCATCCAGTTTGCATTGGTTCTGTCCTCCATGCCACAAAACCAGGCTACTCTATCTCTGCCGTCAATTACTAATACCGATCAAGATGGGACTTCCATTGGTACTGAGGCTAGGAATGATGTAGGGAGACACAGTAGTGTGGGAAAAGAGGATCTCTATTTTGAGCATATATCACCTGTACTATCTAGGCTGCTTGATGTTCTTGTTAGTCTTGCTCAAACTGGTCTAAGTGAATATAAAGGATCTTCAGCTGGAAAAGGTTCTAGGTCTTCTAATGCCAAGGTTGGTCATATCAGAAGTCGTACACCATCTCTTGATTGGCTTGCTGATGAAAATTGGGATATAGACAATAACAAAGTAAAGGACCTTGAGGCAGTTCAGATGTTGCAAGACATTTTTCTCAAGGCAGATAACAGGGAATTGCAAGCAGAAGTTTTGAATAGAATGTTTAAGATATTCTCCAGTCACATTGAAAACTATAAACTGTGTCAAAAATTGCGAACAGTTCCACTTTTAATCCTAAATATGGCTGGCTTTCCAGCATCATTGCAAGAGATTATCTTGAAAATTCTTGAATATGCAGTGACTGTTGTGAACTGTGTTCCCGAACAAGAATTACTCTCTCTTTGTTGCTTATTGCAGCAACCAATAACACCAGAACTGAAGCATACTATTCTCTCTTTCTTTGTAAAACTTATATCATTTGATCAGCAATACAAGAAAGTGCTTCGGGAAGTTGGTGTCCTTGAAGTCCTGCTAGATGATTTAAAGCAGCACAAGTTTCTTTTAGGATCAGACCAACAAAGTGTTAAGCCTAACCAGTCAGATAAAAAGTCTATCTTTAAGAAACACTTAGATAGTAAAGATGCTATTCTGTCTTCCCCCAAGCTAATGGAATCTGGTTCTGGGAAGTTTCCTATTTTTGAAATTGAGGGTACAATATCTGTTGCATGGGACTGTATGGTCTCTTTGGTGAAAAAAGCTGAAGGCAATCAAGCATCTTTTCGTTCAGCTAATGGTGTAGCCACTGTTCTTCCTTTTGTGGTTTCTAGTGTTCACCGTCCTGGTGTCCTCCGGATATTATCTTGTTTGATTACTGAAGATGTTGCACAGGTTTGTAATTCATGTAGTTAACCTTTCTGTGCATGGATTTTTACAAATGTTACTTCTAAGAGTTCTACGTTCTCATCATATATTTTAGGCTTTTGAAAACTGGTGCTTTGGACAACTAGCCCTTGAAGCTGTAAATAGCAAAATAATTGCAGCTTATGCCTGTCCTTCATTCATTAATGATTCTAGAAACTTGTACTTTGTGCTAGATTGTTTCTGATCTAATGATTATTGATCTGGGATTCCAATTTCCAGGCACATCCCGAAGAATTAGGTGCTCTTGTTGAAGTTCTAAAAAGTGGAATGGTTACAAGTGGTACAGGGAATCAATATAAGCTTCAATGTGATGCTAAATGTGATATGATGGGTACCTTGTGGCGCATAATGGGAGTTAATGGTTCAGCTCAGAGGGTCTTCTGTGAAGCCACTGGGTTTTCTCTTTTATTGACCACACTCCATAGTTTCCAAGGTGATGGAAGAGAGGCTGAAGAATCTTCTTTGATTATTTGCATGAAGTTATTTACATATTTAATGCGCCTCATTACAGCTGGAGTGTGTGGCAATGCTATTAACAGGACAAAATTACATTCTATTATATCGTCCCAGATGTTTTATGATCTTCTATCTGAGTCTGGCTTGCTATGTGTTGAGTGTGAAAAGCAAGTTATACAGTTGTTGCTAGAGGTTGCTCTTGAAATTGTGCTTCCACCGTTCTTTTCGTCAGATAGTGTAGGACCGACTGACCTCAATGAATCTGAATCAGCTACTTTTCTTTTAATTACATCATCCGGTGTATGTGATCCTGACAAGGAAAGAGTGTACAACCCTGGTGCCATTAGAGTTCTGCTCCGTTCATTGTTACTATTTACTCCCAAGGTGCAACTGGAAGTGCTAAATCTTATTGATAGGCTTGCTCTTGCTGGTCCATTTAATCAGGAAAGCCTCACATCTATTGGTAGGAATGGCTATTCTTTGCAATAATCCATATTCCTCTTATCTTTTATTGTTAGCTTCTCTACTAATTTCTTTACCATTTTCTCAAATTTTCTAGGTTGTGTAGAACTTCTGCTGGAGACAATTCGCCCTTTCATTTTAGGCTCATCTCCATTGCTTTCTTATGCATTAAAGATTGTGGAAATTCTTGGAGCATATAGGTAGGACATTTTGTCTTTTATATGGATTATAACATTGCTGAATTTTCTCACATGTGTATGTTGGGACATAAGGCGATTATTTCTGGTGATAGGTTGTCTCCTTCAGAACTTCAACAGCTTATTAGATACATTCTACAAATGAGACTCACGAATTCAGGTCATCTTCTTGTTGATATGATGGAGAGGCTAATTCTCACAGAAGATATGGCCTTGGAGAATGTTTCTATGGCACCATTTGTTGAGATGGACATGAGCAAAATTGGCCATGCTTCGATTCAGGTATCCTTAGGAGAAAGGTCTTGGCCTCCTGCTGCGGGCTATTCATTTGTGTGTTGGTTTCAGTTCAGAAATTTCCTGAAGTCGCAAGCAAAGGAAATGGAACCATTGAAAGCTGGTCCTTCTAAGAGACGAAGTGGTTGTAATGTGACTCACAATGGACATCATATTCTTCGGATTTTTTCGGTTGGTACAGCAAGTAGTGGAAGCTCATTCTATGCAGAACTTTATCTTCAGGAGGACGGTGTTCTAACCCTTGCTACAAGCAACTCTTCGTCCCTGTCTTTCTCTGGATTAGAGTTAGAAGAAGGCAGGTGGCATCACCTTGCGGTTGTTCACAGTAAACCAAATGCTCTTGCCGGATTATTTCAAGCTAGTTTTGCATATCTGTACCTTAATGGAAAGCTAAGACACACAGGTAAACTAGGTTATTCTCCGTCTCCTTTTGGTAAGCCTTTGCAGGTAACAATTGGGACCCCCTTTAATTGTGCAAGCGTTAGTGATTTGACATGGAAGCTACGTTCTTCCTATCTTTTTGAGGAGGTGCTTACAGCAGGGTGTATATATTTTATGTACATTCTTGGTAGAAGCTATAGAGGGCTTTTCCAAGATTCAGATCTTCTGCGTTTTGTGCCCAATCAGGCTTGTGGTGGTGGTAGTATGGCCATATTAGATTCTTTGGATGCTGATTTGTCATTGGCAAATGCACAGAAACTTGATAATGCTGGCAAGCAAGGTGGTTCTAGGGCAGATGGCAGTGGGATTGTTTGGGATTTGGAAAGGCTAGGAAATCTATCTTTACAGCTTTCTGGTAAGAAACTTATATTTGCATTTGATGGAACATGTGTTGAAGCTATTCGATCATCTGGGACATTCTCGTTGATCAATCTGGTTGATCCAATGTCAGCTGCTGCTTCTCCTATAGGGGGTGAGTTACTAAAGTCTGATTCTGTTGCAAATGTTTCTTGGGAGTATGTTTATTGAACGGAGGACGCTACTATTAATCATTTCATGACTGCTTCTTTCTGTTGTCCAGGTATACCACGATTTGGACGTCTCTATGGGGACATCTATGTCTGCAGGCAATGCACAATTGGTGATACTATCCGCCCTATTGGTGGGATGGCTGTAGTGCTTGCTCTTGTTGAAGCTGCTGAAACAAGGGATATGCTTCACATGGCATTGACATTATTGGCTTGTGCATTGCATCAGAATCCCCAGAACGTAAAGGACATGCAAACATGCAGGGGATACCATTTGCTATCTTTATTTCTTCGTCGTAGAATGTCAATATTTGACATGCAATGTCTGGAAATCTTTTTCCAAATTGCTGCATGTGAAGCTTCTTTTGCTGAGCCAAGGAAATTGGAAAGCATGCACACTACTTTGTCTCCTGCTGAAACTCTTCAGGATGCCAGCTTTGAGGACCTTAGCTTGTCAAAATTTCGGGATGAAGTTTCTTCAGTTGGGTCTCTTGGTGATATGGATGATTTTTCTGCCCCAAAAGATTCATTCAGTCATATTTCTGAGCTAGAAAACTCTGATATACCTGTTGAAACTTCAAATTGCATTGTCTTGTCTAATTCGGATATGGTTGAGCATGTCTTGTTGGACTGGACATTATGGGTTATAGCCCCAGTTCCCATTCAAATTGCACTTTTAGGTTTCCTTGAGCATTTAGTATCTATGCACTGGTATAGAAATCATAATCTTACTGTATTGCGCCGAATAAACCTTGTTCAACATCTGCTAGTGACTTTGCAGCGGGGTGATGTTGAAGTTCCTGTTTTAGAGAAACTAGTTGTCTTGCTTGGAGTCATACTGGAAGATGGGTTTCTAGCTTCCGAACTTGAAAATGTGGTTAAGTTTGTGATTATGTCATTTGATCCACCTGAACTGAAACCACGGGAACAAATAATGCGCGAGTCAATGGGCAAACATGTAATTGTAAGGAATATGCTGCTGGAGATGCTTATTGATCTACAAGTAACCATAAAATCAGAAGAGGTGCTTGAACAGTGGCATAAGATTGTTTCATCCAAACTGATCACATTTTTTCTTGATGAAGCTGTTCATCCTACAAGTATGAGATGGATCATGACTCTTCTAGGTGTGTGCCTTGCTTCTTCTCCCACCTTTGCTCTTAAATTTCGCACTAGCGGGGGTTATCAGGGTTTGGTGCGAGTTCTTCCAAGTTTTTATGATTCTCCCGACATATATTATATCATATTCTGTCTGATATTTGGAAAGCCTGTTTATCCAAGACTGCCGGAAGTCCGCATGCTTGACTTTCATGCCCTGATGCCAAGTGATGGAAGCTATGTGGAGTTGAAGTTTGTTGAATTGTTGGACTCAGTGATTGCAATGGCTAAATATACATTTGATAGGTTAATTTTCCAGTCAATGCTTGCCCATCAAACTGGTAATCTTTCCCTTGTTGGTGCTAGTCTTATGTCAGAGCTTGTGGAGGGGAATGGAGACATGGCAGGGGAGCTTCAGGGTGAGGCATTGATGCACAAGACTTATGCAGCACGCTTAATGGGTGGGGAAGCATTGGCTCCTACTACCGCAACTTCAGTATTGAGGTTTATGGTTGATCTTGCAAAAATGTGTCCACCTTTTACAGCTGTTTGTAGAAGGCCAGAGTTTCTTGAAAACTGCATAGACCTTTATTTTTCTTGTATAAGGTTTGTCGCTATATTTTGTTTGCTCTGCATTTTTTTAAAATTCCATCCCTGCTGCCAGTTCAATTAATGAAATTTTGTTATTCTTTACCTATTTAATGTAACTGGAGTCTCCTTCACACATGTTTTTTTTTAACTTGTCATCCTTTTTACTTGTGGGATGGGGGTAATCCTACTCTCTTACAGGGCAACTTATGCAGTGAAGATGATAAGAGCACTCTCTGACAAGACAGAAGAGAAAAACTTGAATGATTGTGATGATAACTACAGTTCCCAAAATACTTTCTCCAGTTTGCCTCATGATCAAGAACACTCTGTGAAGACTTCCATTAGTATCGGGAGCTTTCCCCAGGGGCATGCAAGTACAAGCTCTGAAGATATGCCTGTACCTGAAAATTATGTTGCTGATATCAAAGCAGATATCAAGGCTGCTAATTCCCCTTTGAAACAGCCGGTGCAAGGAGATGGCCTAGCTGTTCAGCACTTGGACTTGGAGAATGTTGAGCAAGTTTCTGCCTGCTCAAATGAATATAATGCACATAATGTTGACTGCAATACGGATTCAGTTCAACCGGCATATTCTCCAAGTTTTGCATCTCATGCTATATTGGATTCACCTGTCATATCAGAGAAATCTAATTCAAGGATTCCGCTTACAAATTCTTCATCTACAGTTGTTGCATTGGCATCATGGCTGGGAAGTGCACAAAATTATGAATCCAGACCTTCATTACAAGCCTCTCCTTCTGTAGAATCTTCTTTGACAGCCCATGAACTGGATTCATCTTCAGAATTCAGATCTAGTACTCAAAGTCTAGCTGTTGCAAACACATACATCACAATCAGTGCAAAAATGCTTCTTGAAATTGATGATTCTGGTTATGGAGGAGGTCCATGTTCTGCAGCAACAACTGCTGTACTAGATTTTGTGGCAGAAGTTCTTTCTGATTTCATCACTGAGCAGATGAAAGCAGCACTGCTTATTGAGAGTGTTTTGGAAATGGCACCTTTATATGTTGACCCTGAAACTGTTCTAGTTTTTCAGGGTTTGTGCCTTAGTAGGTTGATGAACTTCATAGAAAGGCGTCTTCTCCGTGATGATGAAGAAAATGAGAAAAAGCTAGATAAAAGTAGGTGGTCATCAAACTTAGATGCACTGTGCTGGATGATAGTTGACCGCGTCTATATGGGTGCTTTTCCTCAACCAGCTGGTGTGCTGAAGACCTTGGAGTTTATGTTGTCAATGTTGCAATTGGCAAATAAAGATGGTCGCATTGAAGAAGCAACTCCTGCTGGAAAGGGTATTTTATCAATTAAGAGAGGGAGCAAACAACTTGATGCCTACATACATTCACTCCTCAAGAACACAAATCGCTTGATGTTATATTGTTTTCTTCCATCATTCCTAGTTCACATTGGCGAAGATGAGCTCCTTTCAAACTTAGGTTTACTCCTTGAACCAAAGAAGAGATTGCCCTCAAGCAATGTGCAAGAAGATTCAGGAATTGACATTGGCACAGTTTTGCAGTTACTAGTTGCTCATAGGAGAATTATTTTCTGCCCCATTAATCTGGACACTGATCTAAATTGCTGTCTTTGTGTAAATCTACTATCTCTTCTCCGTGATCATAGGCGAAACGTACAGAACATGGCAGTTGACATTATCAAGTTTCTTCTGGTGCACCGCAGATCTGCACTAGAGGACTTACTTGTTTCTAAACCACATCAAGGGCAGCATCTGGATGTATTACATGGTGGTTTTGACAGGTTATTAACTGGAAGTCTATCTGCTTTCTTTGAGTGGTTTCAGGGTTCTGAGCAGGTAGTCAACAAAGTATTGGAGCAGTGTGCAGCCATTATGTGGGTTCAGTATATTACTGGATCAGCAAAATTTCCAGGAGTAAGAATCAAAGGTCTTGAGGGACGTCGTAAGAGAGAAATGAGTAGAAGATTACGAGATATTTCAAAGTTGGATGTAAGACACTGGGAGCAATTGAATGAACGGAGAAATGCTTTGGAAATGGTTCGTGATACAATGTCTACTGAGTTGAGAGTTGTTCGGCAAGATAAGTATGGATGGGTTTTACATGCTGAAAGTGAGTGGCAAACCCTTCTTCAGCAACTTGTTCATGAGCGGGGAATATTCCCAATGCACAAGTCCTCTTTGACTGAAGATCCTAAATGGCAGCTTTGTCCCATTGAAGGTCCATATAGAATGCGCAAAAAGCTTGCACGATGCAAATTGAAGATTGATACTGTTTTAAACGTTTTGGATGGGCAATTTGAACCTGGAGAACTTGAGCTGTCTAAAGGAAAACCTGAAGATGGGCCTGATGCTTCTGATACTGACTCAGAGGTTTTTTTTCAGCTTTTCACCGATGGTGCCAGTCCAAATGGGGTTGAAAGTGAGATGTATGGGGACTTTTTCAAAGAAGCTGATGATGGCAAACGTATAGATGCTGTTAGGAGTGGGTGGACTGATGACAGAACTAGCAGTATGAATGATGCTAGTCTTCACTCAGCACTTGAGTTTGGGGTCAAATCCAGTACAGTCTCTGCTCCATTGTCAGAAAGCATAAGAGAGAAGTCTGAAATAGGATCTCCAAGGCAATCATCTTCTAATAAAGTTGACGAAGCCAAAGCCACGGATGATAAGTCAGAGAAAGAACTTAATGATAATGGTGAATATCTCATAAGGCCATATCTAGAACCCCTTGAAAAGATCCGCTTTAAATATAACTGTGAACGAGTTGTAGGTCTGGACAAGCATGATGGTGTATTTCTGATAGGGGAACTTTCTTTATATGTAATTGAGAATTTTTACATTGATGATTTTGAGTGCATTTGTGAAAAGGAATGCGAAGATGAACTATCTGTTATCGATCAGGCTTTGGGTGTAAAGAAGGATGTTACTAACAGTATCGATTTCCAGTCCAAGTCAACTTCTTCTTGGGGCACAACAGTAAAGACATATGTTGGAGGAAGGGCATGGGCTTACAATGGTGGTGCATGGGGCAAGGAAAAAGTGTGTACTAGTGGTAATTTACCTCATCCTTGGCAAATGTGGAAACTCAACAGTGTCCATGAAATTTTGAAACGTGACTACCAGCTTCGTCCTGTTGCTATTGAGATATTTAGCATGGATGGATGTAATGAACTCCTGGTATTTCACAAAAAGGAAAGAGAAGAAGTATTCAAAAATCTGGTTTCCATGAATCTTCCAAGGAATAGCATGTATGATTTCTGCTGCCTCCGCTTCTGTCCCCTTGTTTGTATGTTCGTGACATGTTAAACTTTGCTCCATTGTGTACATATTGCTCTATATGACTTGGAATATTGTGCTGATTTCTGCCTGCCTCTGCTTCTATCCCTTTGTTTGTATGTTCATGATATGTTCAACTTTGCTCCATTGTGTACATATTGCTCTATATGACTTGGATGTGATTCTGTTGAGGTAATTTTTACATGCATTTTCCTTGTGCAGTCAACCTGCTAGAATCTCCCTAATTTCTTTCCAAAGAAATGAAATCCAGTTTCTCTGTCCTCATATTGTTCTTTTACTTCTTACACTCTTGTCTTGCTCATGCTATACTGTTTCCTTCAATGTTGGGGTTGCTTCTTCCTTATCTTGAATATTGGAACCTAATGTTCTTATTTTATGAATTTCTTCCTTGCGTAAGGTTGGACCCTACAATTTCTGGTTCAACAAAACAAGAGAGTGGTGAAGGTGGTCGTTTATTCAAGATAATGGCTAAATCCTTTTCAAAAAGGTGGCAAAATGGAGAAATTAGTAACTTTCAATACCTAATGCACCTCAATACCTTGGCTGGTCGTGGCTACAGTGATCTCACCCAATATCCAGTATTTCCATGGGTTCTTTCAGATTATGAGACTGAAAATCTTGATTTGACCAATCCTAAAACTTTTCGTAAGCTTGACAAACCAATGGGTTGTCAGACACCTGAAGGGGAAGACGAATTTAGGAAAAGGTATGCTGAGATGCATGACAGAGTTAGTTACTGATTCTTCATTTATTGTTTCCTTTACATTTTTTTTTCTTTCTACACAGATACGAGAGTTGGGATGATCCTGAGGTGCCCAAGTTTCATTATGGTTCTCATTATTCTAGTGCGGGGATTGTCCTGTTCTATCTTATACGCCTTCCACCATTTAGTTCAGAGAATCTGAAGCTGCAGGGTGGTCAATTTGATCACGCTGACCGTCTTTTCAATAGTGTTAGAGATACGTGGTTAAGTGCAGCGGGGAAAGGCAATACGTCTGATGTGAAGGAGTTGATTCCAGAATTCTTCTACATGCCAGAGTTCTTGGATAATAAGTTCAATCTTGACTTGGGAGAGAAACAATCGGGAGAGAAGGTAGGTTCGACTGGAAGTTGTTGAATCTTCTTCTTTCCATTGCTTTCATTTCTTTATTCAATGGTGATCGAGGCATCATAATTTGTTCCCTTGCAAAGCACCTGTCCCTTCAAAATTTTGTCTTGTTCACACTCCATGGGAAATCTTTTTCCAGGTTGGTGATGTCATCTTACCTCCATGGGCTAGAGGCAGTGCCAGAGAATTCATCAGGAAGCATAGGGAAGCATTGGAGTCGGATTATGTTTCGGAAAATCTTCATCACTGGATAGATCTCATTTTTGGATATAAACAAAGAGGGAAGGTTAGTTTGGATTATTTACCTTGTGTGTAACAAAATGAATATCTCATATTTTCTCTCTCTCTCTCTTTCTATGTATCTATCCCTCTCTTCGTAGTTGCTTCATCCTTTAAATAGGAAAGCTATCACTTTATCTTCCCTTAGTCATCATTATGAATCTCAATATCCAAGTCCTATGAGTATTTTGCTAATGTTATCCTTTTGATTATAAATCTTATATTTCTAAATCCATTGTTATTTATTCTAGTTATATTCAATGCTCCTTGCATAATGGACAGGTTGCTGAAGAAGCTGTGAATGTTTTCTATCACTACACGTACGAGGGGAGTGTGGATATAGACTCAGTTACAGATCCAGCAATGAAAGCCTCTATCTTAGCACAAATCAATCACTTTGGGCAAACACCTAAGCAGCTATTTCTCAAACCTCATGTCAAAAGGCGATCTGACCGAAAGCTTCCTCCTCATCCACTTAAGTTCTCCTCCCATCTTGTTCCACATGAAGTACGCAAGAACTTGTCTGCAATAATGCAAATTGTTACCGTCAATGAAAAAATTTGTGTGGTAGGGACAAACAGTTTACTTAAGCCTCGAACATACACCAAATATGTGGCATGGGGTTTCCCGGATCGTAGTTTAAGATTCATGAGCTATGATCAAGACAGACTTCTCTCTACGCATGAAAATCTTCATGATGGGAACCAGATTCAGTGCACTGGTGTTAGCCATGATGGTCAAATCTTAGTGACAGGAGCCGATGATGGCTTACTTTGTGTTTGGAGAATCAGCAATGACAAGCCTCGTGTCTCACGACGCCTGCAGTTGGAGAAGGCACTTTGTGGGCACACTGCCAAAATCACATGTCTTCATGTTAGCCAGCCGTACATGCTGCTTGTGAGTGGGTCTGATGACTGCACAGTGATTATGTGGGACCTTAGTTCCTTGTCATTCATTAGGCAGCTACCGGAATTCCCAGCACCAGTTTCAGCAATTTATGTGAATGACTTGACAGGGGAGATTGTGACAGCTGCTGGAATTCTGCTTGCTATTTGGAGCATCAATGGGGAATGCCTTGCATTGATTAACACATCCCAATTGCCATCTGACTCCATTCTTTCAGTGACAAATTGTACCTTTTCAGACTGGCTGGATACAAACTGGTATGTGACAGGTCACCAGAGTGGGGCTGTCAAGGTGTGGCAAATGGTTCATTTGTCTCAAGAGGGTGCTTTGAGTAAATCGACCTGTAACTTGTCAGGGGTGCTGAATTTAGGTGACAAGGTACCAGAGTACAGGTTAGTTCTGCACAAGATATTGAAGTCTCATAAGCATCCTGTTACTGCACTTTATCTCAGCAGTGACATGAAGCAGTTCCTAACTGGGGATTCTGGTGGACACCTGCTGTCTTGGACACTACCAGAAGAGAGTCTGAAGGCTTCGTTTAATCATGGGTGAACATGGGGAGGATAGTTTTTTTTGGGTGTTTTGTGAAAATCCGTCATGGGTTATCTCAGTTTGTCCTGGGCAACTAAAGTATGAATTATAAGTTCATGACACATTGAGGAAAACAAGACAACAGCGCTGGCAAGCGGTTGAGCCAGGAGAAGCAAAAGAACAGGAGAGGACTAAATATCTTGTGCTTGGTTGTTGAATACTTGACAGGCATAAACAGGAGACGAGCACTGTAAGACTATACCATAGGAGCTTGGGTAGTCAGGGGCTTGGGTTTGCCAAGGCAAAAGTTGAAGAAGACCTAGGCTTGTATTTTGGGTGATTGGTGAAGAGAGTTTTCAGTTTGACACGAGGTCATCAAATGGTTTTTGCTCCATGTACATAGATTAAGCTTACTAACAGTGTATAACAAACTTGTATATAGAGCGTGGCAAGAACATGGGCTTGTGTGAAATCATCTGCCTACGGTGGATTAGGGACCGTTAATTAGTCAAACACTATTCAGTTTGGCCTAAATTGTTTTGCATGGTGCAATCGTTCAACCTATGCTCTCTATCTGTCCGTACATGTATACGAAGAACAGAACGGAGTTTCTTAGTTGGGGCTTATTTAACCCAAGTAAGTCCTGCTGTGAGTGGGGTGAGAGAGGGTATGACATTTACTAAAGTTTAGTATCACTCTTTGCTCAAAGTTGGTATTGCTTTGTCACGTTGGACATCTTGAACCCATAATTTAAACATACGAGAGTGACTATCAAATCCTGCCTGACGTGTGAAAATGGTAACATTTATTGGATGTTTGGTACAAGGGAATAGCAATTCTATTCCCTTCTTATTCCTAACATTTATTTTTGCAGTCATGACTCGTTTCAGTTTAAGTGTACATAGAAATGCGGAAAGAACAAAAAAGATTGTGGTTGTTTTGACTATATGGTTGGAGTTGTGTAATGTTATTAGTTCGTTATTCAGTTTGTTGGCATTGGAGGTTTTTTTATATAGTTATAAGCCAAGGGTTAGAAGTTATTTTCTAATTTTTGTATGCAAATTGAGATTATGTGAGGCGAATTGTGCATGACAATGATGAGTCGTGCAGATTAAAGTCAACAAAAAAATATGCTTATTGATGAACAAGTTGTAATTTTCTTACGTATTATTGCTCATCATATTAAAAATCGAGTTATTAGGAAAATTTTTAAAAGGTCGGGTGAGACAATTTGTTTATCTTAAGTGTAAGTATTTAGTTTATTTATCTTGTTTTAAGTATTTTCTTTAATTACTTTTTTGAAATTTATATAAATTATTCATTTTTTTTCATCCGGTTAAAAGTCACAAAAATGTTGCTCAATTTTGACAAAGGAGCTTTCCTTTTTATCATGAACCGACTGGGATTTATGGAAAAGATCGTGCAACTAGAAATGAAGCACAAACTACTGCAGATATTCTTGAGATATTCTTGAGGAAATGGAAAGGCAAGAAGATTTAGGTGGGATAAATGAAAGTGATGAAGATCAATGTGAGCATAATTTGCATGAGATAGATGAGTCTTTCACCCAACCTCAAACCTCAAATATTGAAAGACAAGCTGGAAATATTTTAACATGGAGGAGAAAAAGGAGTAATGATACAGGACAAGCAAGTCGTACAGATTCAATTATTGTTGCTGCCAGGATGTTAGGTGATACCATGAGTTAGATTGGAGATAAATTGTGTAAGAGTATTGGGACTGAAACATATATTTAACAAACAGATAGATAGTACATTGAGTGAGAAAGAGGGACTCACAGAGGATGAAAGGGATACTGCTTTAAGCAAAATTCTTGATCATCCTACACAAATGCTTGTGTTTTTCACTCTGGAGTCTTCCTGAAGACTTGGGTGGGTGAGGAGGTTTCTTGCCACACACTTGAAGTTATTTTGTCTAGTTATGTAAAATATGGTTGAAACTTATATTTTGTTCAACTAACTAACTTTTTAGTAATTTAAAGCCTTATGTTTTATTTTGGTTTAATATCGTTCCATTGTTATTTTATATTGCAATTGCGACTATATAATGAATGCTGAGTCAGACCAGAAAAATTAAGCACCGTAGAATGTTGGAAAGTAAAATTAATACTAAAAATGAAATTTAATAATAATAATAATAATAAGAAGAAGAAGAAGAAGAAGAAGAAGAAGAAGAAAATTAATAAATTTTGTATAATAATAATAATAATAAATAAATAAATAAATAACTAATATAGTAGTAGTAGTAATAATAATAATAAAGTTAATAATAATAATAATAATAATAATAATAATAATAATAAATAGAAGAAGAAAAAAAATAAAGATTTTAATAATAAAAATAAGAATAACATAATTGATAAAATTAATAATAATAATAATTGGAATAAGTAGAAAATTTGGAAAAGATAATTAATAATGATAATAATAATAATAATAATAATAATAATAATAATAATAATTTGTTAGTTATTTATTTTTCATTCCAAGTTTATATTTTCAAACCGAACACAGGAATATAAATTTCATTATTTATTTTATTCCTTGAATTAAACAAAGTAAATAAGTATTCTATTTCTCATTTTTTCTATTCTTAAGAATAATTATTCTATTCCATTCTTTAAACCAAACAAGCCATTACCTGGACTGAAGAATGTTTAGTAGGTTAAACCGTGGTATTCTAGTGAACAAGTATTTTATTTACTCACAACAGAAGAAGAAAGCACTACAATATTTTTATCTGCTCTCAAGCTTTCCTTGTCAACGCTTCTCAAGTGAAATTTCTGGCACGCAAATGCACGTGGCACCGCTACGTAAGCTGGCTTTCAAGTCCTTAAAGAAGAGGACATATTCTAGTGCAGTGGATTTGGCCTGTTTTGATGCAAATCGACATCCATAATTGGCTAGTTTGCAGTTCTCCTCTGTTATCAGCCCACAAATGGTTGGCTAATAAGAGGCGCTGAATCGCACCTTGCAGGCCTACTTAAGATGTGTACTAGGAGACTGCCATTATATATACGTGTTCATATCATAAAAATAATTTAGCTTATTCGATCCAAAAGTGCAAACCCAAATATTAGAAATCTTAAAAATTATTGACTAGAGAATTTATCAACATAAGAATCAGCTGAGAACTCTAAGATTCAAGAAGTCCAGGTAGTTAATACATAGTTAATATGTGCTTTAAAAATAATAGTGCATGAGGGTAGTTAACAAGAACATGACTTAGTTGGTTGGAAGAGATAGATGTCCAAAATATGGAAGTTAAGCAATTAAGGAAGTCGTGAATATAGAAGTTAAGGAAATAATGACATGTAGTTAGCAAAAGCGTAGAAAAGTGAGCAACTATAACAAAAATTTGAGGATTATAAATTTATTAGTACCTGGATAATAGTGGAACATACAATTGCCAGACAATTTCTATTGTACAATAAAGATCAATTTCTAGAGAAAACTATTAACCTGTTTCAAATACACTTTATCATCTTTCAACTTTCTTTATATTGCAAATTCGAATTTCGTTTTATAACAATGAATTGTTTTCTTCACTTTATACTTTATTTCATTACATTTAAGCATTTTGGTAGCTTAGAATTTCATTTTCTAAGTCTTTCGAGCCCTACTTATATCATTAATAGAAGTTAGGTTCAGAGTCTAGGATAATCCCTAACGCGCCTATATCTATATTAACACTAAACAATTTGGTATGCTTAGTGGGATTACGATTGTAGCGCCCCCTCATCGTAGGGTACACGACGGGAAACCCGAGGGTCGCTCTGACGATGTGTCCCACGATAAGGTGCACCACCAGAACATTTCTACTAATAATCCTCATGGTATCGCAATAATTTAAAACCGTAACATCTGAAACCAGTAAATTTTAAAATCATAATATCATTCTAATACATGCGTCCAAAAGCAGAATAGACAAGTCTATCAGTCCCCTAAACAAAACCAAAAAGGAAACTGATACAAGCATCTATCC
>JANKOE010000004.1:23409969-23435277 GCA_026284465.1 Erythroxylum citrifolium
CCTATGGATAAATGCATATGCAATGAACCTGTTCCTCTATAATTAGAGGCCAGTAACATGCTCAGTCAATGAATGCAATGAAATCTATCAGTCTAACCCATTATTACCATAATGCCCTTGCTACCAGTAACGGGATGTTACAACGATGTTGTGAGCATGGAATGGAAAATAAATCATTTTGCCTCTAGCCTTGGAAGAATAGATCCAGGAATAAAGGCTTTGTATCTTAGATAGTAGAGTATCTTAAGAAGGCAACCTTGCCTTCAGCTAACTTTTATGTTGGCAAGAATTCAAAATTGTTGCAATGGAATGATGTTGCACAAACAAAATTTCAGAATTGAAGTCTAATGTGATCTCAACGATTAATGTAATCAAGATATTGACAAAAGAAGGATGACAAATTATCTCTCGTTTTAATATAGTTTGCTAGACAGAATTCTCCTGCTTTAACAAAACAAATCTCAAAAGGACTCAGGAGGAGGGGGCATCTAATACGATGGAAGTTGAAGAGTGCAATTGCCTTCTAGATGCTTCCGTCCCTCGTTATAAAAGAGAAGATGTTCTTGTGGTGCCTCCTCATGTTAATCTTGGGAATGACCGACAGATAGTAACATTCCAAATTCTTGGTAGGCAAAGATTTGTTGTACAAGTTGAAGTTAACAGGCCATAGGGGGTAACATTATAGCGATAAACCACAATCCTATTGCTCCTCCACCGTAAATGATATTACTAGTCAATATGGAAGCTATTAGAGAAGTTATCCAAAAATTATACAAGCCTGGTTTATTACAACTTAGCCAACCAAAATTCCACAAAATTTATCTATAATAGATTGATCATGAGAATCCTTATCTTTGTGATTATAGAATTCCTGAATTCAATTTGATTTCTGGTGAAGATGGTCATTCAATCAACAATTTAAGCTCAGATTGTTCCCATATTCATTAACGTGTACAACCTTCATATAATACGCTTTGTTGCCTAAGAATTTTATCTTTTCTTGGGATGAAATGAAAATATTATTTCATACTTAGTTTTTTCGGACTAAGCTCGAAGTTAGTATAATTGAGCCCTCCAAAATTATTTAGAAGAGTGGTGAGAATGTTGACATGTTCATCACTCATTTCAAGAAAATGAGAAATCAATGTTGCACTATTAGAAACTAAATATGTAAAGTTAGCTCAAAAGGTTTGAATATGAATTACTGAAAAAATTGCAAGGCAAGAAATTTCGTGATTTCTATGGAATGACAATAAAATTCTTCAAATACAAAGAACTTAGGAAAGAAGGGCTCAGAAGAGGAATTCATTAGGTACTTATGACATAGAGACAAATTCTTATAATTTGGCAATAGCTAAATTCAACATCCTTAGAGCTTCTGTTTGCCTTTCACAAAAGCGAAAATCTCTTGAAGTCAAAAGGAAAATACAAGCTCCGTCTACTCAAATTTAGTATAAATTCGACACTTCTAAAATAGAGAAAATCTTTGATTTTTCGTTGCAGGAAAAATACTATTACCTTACTACTGAAGCACAAAATTCCCATAAAGGAAGAAATTAGAGGTAAAGTCTAGTGCAAATACCATAATACATGGAGTCACTCGATAAGTTCATGTTGGAGATTCAAGAATATTATCTCAGATCAAATAAATAAGGGAATTCTGTTGTTTATTAAAGCAGACCAAACTATGTTGATAGATGAATATCCATTGCTTCCTGTTGCAATTGTCAATGCTATTGAGTGTCATTTACAACTTCTATTAGATGTCAAGAGGAACATGATGAATAGACCTTCACAGAGATAACTTGCGAGCTGTAAAAGTTAAATTTCGAATAAAGATGATCATAATGAATTCTAAAGAGCTAAAAAGGTATGAGAATGCCAAGCTAGTTTTTGAAGAGGAAAAATTGTCAATAGAGGATGATGATCAATTTGAAGATTTGGTATTTGTTCCTACAAAGATTAATAACTTCAGAAATCTAGAAGCTCTTCAATATCATACAAAACATTTGTGTGGAGGGTGGGGGCAAAAATAATTTAGGCCATTTGGCCCAAAAGTGAAAAGTCTAAATACTAGAAGTCTTGGAAGTCAATTGGCTAGATAATTCATTGACATGGGAATCAGTTGAGAATTCCAAGATTCAAGAAGTCTATATAGTTAAATTATAGTTAACATGTGCTTTAAAAATAATAATGCATGAGGGCAGTTAATAAGAATATGATCAAGTGGGCTAGAAGTTAAGCAGTTATAAGAAAAATGTTGGAGGAAAAAGTCTAAAGCATGGAAGTTAGTAGTTACAAGAAGTCCAGAATGTGGAATTTAAGGAAATAGTGGCAGGTAATTAGCTAAAATGTATGAAAGTTAACAGTTATAACAAAAATTGCTTAAGGATTGGAGGACTATAAATTCACTAGAGGAATACAATTGCCAAATAATTCTCAGACCAATATAATCACAATATAACAAAAATCAATCTCTAAAGAAAACTATTAACCTGTTTTGAACACACTATTATTTTTCAATTTTCTTTACATTGTGAATTCACCTTTGTTATATTGAATTCCCTTTTTGTAGTTTATAACTATCTTTTGTAACAATCAATTACTTTCTTCATTTCAGATTTCATTTCATTACATTTAAGCATTTTGGTAACTTAGAATTTCATTTTCTAAGTTTTCTAAAGACTAGTTATATCACCAATAAAAGTCAGGTATAAATTTTACGAGAATTCCATCTTGTCATGCCCAAATTCTAGATTAACACCAAATAATATGCTTTTTATTCGTATTGCCTTTTAGATGCATTTTGATGCAAACTCAAATTTATAATGATCTTACTCATTTATTAATCATTTGAATCAAATTAACTAGCTTTTCTAGAATGTCCCATTACACCAAATCATTCATAATTTTCTAACAACATTTTAAGGTAACAATCATTAACACAATTTTTTGGAATTAAAACCTGAACATAACTTTTATATAACTTCAAAGATTGTCATGTAATATAAATTGAGAATATGACTTATATTATCCCAATTGGTCAGTTATGCATAAATGATATTCATGTGTTACATTATTAAATCTCTTTTATTAGAGATGTTAGCTCAGACATACCTAACATCTAACTTAAGTTCACTTGTTTACTTATTCACTCAATTTTCAAAACTCACATATGACATGTTAAGATAGATTGGGTGAACATATTATTCCTTAGGTTATGTCATTACTAATAACGCCTTTTCTTACCCTTTAATATACTTTACATTAATATTAGTGTTTTTAATGCTTAAGCTCTCATTTATCACTTAGACAATTGTTTAAAACATATCTTATCTCTACTCCTATAGAGTGATGGAGGTGATTATTTCTATGGGAAGGTATATTGTATTTGTTTGACATTCTTCTTATATTTCTAAGTAAATACTAATACAAACAAAACAAAGGAAACACTATTCTATCTCTTTTATCAAGTTCAAATATATTAATTTGATAGGTACTCACAAAATATTATTCATTCATAAGTATTTAAAATTTTAGTGAGATACTTTTGTTATCTTCTTATAAAAGTGAGCTTACCATAAGCTTGAAAATCATCTAACCTTAACTACTTAAATAGATGGTACAAGAAAAAAATCAAAAGGACTTCAATAGGGTTGTAATGGGTACAAAGTGGTAAGTGGTTATAAAAAAAAGATAATAGGAAAAACAAAATTATTCATAATTAGCAGAGCAATAAAAATAAATTAATAAAAAAATAAATCCTCACTACACTAACTACTTATATTCTTACAACCATTCATTTTTCTTCATTCTTTTCAATAACATGAATCCATGCAAATTGATTTTTAATACTTTATTATTTTTCATATTTTTCTTTTAAATTTTTTCAACCTTTATGAATTTGTATAAAATTCCACTTTTTATATTGCTTCTTTCATATACTTTGTCATTTTCTGTACACTTCATTGCATCTTATTCCTAAAGGCATCAAAACACAAGTAAAAGCTTTAATGATCATGAATTTGGCAATAAATATTAGTTTTTCTTTTATGATCAAGGTATTTAGGAAAGGGTTACCAAGAAAAAGCTTAAAATTTAAATTAGACTCTAAAGGGCTCATTAATGGATTAATGTATCAAAGGGTAGGCAACTTGGTTTAAACTCAAATTTTAAGTGCCTTTATGATATTAATATTTGTACACATCTTACATGTGACTCCAAAAGATAAAATTCCAATTTTAGAAATTCAAAATCAAGAAGGTATCCATAAAAGAAACAAAATTATTGCATAAAGGCCTAATTTATATTAGAATCCCTTAAGTAGAATCAAAGTTTTATCACTTAATAAATTTATTTTCTTAGCATTCACAAAGTCAAGATCTAACATTTATATAATTTCTAATAATCAATCTCAACTCAGAATTATACATAAACTTATGCTATCAATTCAAGGCTATTAATGAGAATCTAAAGACAACCTCGCAAAAAGCTAAAACACAAAAATTTTGAAAATATTCATGTAACAAGATTAATCTTAATTCTAACTTGTACTTGAAATATTATTTTCCTCATTATTGTGCTTCAAGAGTAAATAATAAAAGGATCTAAGAAACTCCCTGAACATTTTATGGTAGAACTAATAATTTCTTATCATGAAACACTCTACCTTACTTAAAATCTTCATAACAACATCCGTAGATGCCCATAAATAATAAAATCCAAACCATATTTAAAATTTCAAAATTATCAAATCAATAAATTAAACACACACATACAGGCACACACACACCTTTGCCCGGAAAAAATATAATGAGCTGAGCTTAGTTGAATAGGTTAAAGCTTGAATATATGTGCTACAAAATTGTGAAAAAATCAGAGTTTGTGGATTAAGTTCTCTTAAAATTTAAAATTAGTCATTTTATGTAATTTGTTTTATGGTTTATATATTCTTTAAGTAACTACTAATATTTTACTTATTTTTAATGTGAAACATGCATAAAGAAAAACTCAAGAAGGAGGATCCTATAAATGTAGAAAGAAGATATAAAAAATAATTCCATCAATGGTTCAAGAAATATGTAAGTACTATAAATATATTTTTACTTATATCTTTTAATAAATTATAATTTATATAATATAAATATTTAATGTTCATTACTCATGATAGGTCACTGAATTGCACGATAAAGGAAGTGAAATGGTTAGCGATCAATTATTACAATTAGCTTATGGGCCAAACAAGCGAGTTTGATGGTATAAAAGCTTTCTCATCAACAGTTGGAGATTTAACACAAAGCACAGAAATTTGCAATTGAAATCACAAAATAGTGGAATTTTTGTAAAAGGTGACATAAATATCGACATTTTGGATTATTTTAGTGTTTTGATAGATATCATACAATTAAATTATCATGGGGGAAATAATATTGTTTTATTTAAGCCTGACTAGTGGGTTTCCTATAGTCAATGCCACACGCAAGTTGAAAACTGATGAACCATATGTTTTAGCTTCTCAAGCTGAACAAGTTTACTATGTAAGAGATATTAAAGAGCTCAATTGGCAGGTTGTTGTCAAGACAAAGTCTCGTGATTTGTATGATCTTCCTGATGATGATATAGGTGATGAGTCATGCCAAGAAAATGAAAATTTTGGCTTTACACTTCATGAATCTAGTTTAGAGGATGATGCTGATATGATATCTTTGGATAGATCTGATTTAGACGCTGCAACTATTGAAGGAAATTCGTTAAACATTGATACTATAACTGCTGGAGAAGATGATGAAAACTAATTATGATGAAGATACTTTTAGGAATAACGATGAGACAAATTCAGTAAGTGAAGATAAGGCAAGCGACGATGATAATGATTGAGCATTGGCAAGAACTTTGTTTTTAAATTTTGAATAGGTTAAGTGTTTTGCTAAATATTTTGGAACAAAATTTTCATTAAATTTAAATATTTATTTATTTTGTTTTTATTTCGATAAAATTTCAAAGTTGTGTTTAGCAAATATCTATTGATATGTAAAATATTACTTTTGAATTATCGATACATGTAGTTTGAATATTTTATAAGAAAATATTTAAATTTGTTTGCAAATAATAATATTAAAGAAAAAATCGTGTTTTTAGTCACTAAAATTTGTACAGTAATGACAAAATTAATCATTAGAGTGGTCAATTTTAATGTGTTATTATAACAAGAAATAGTTATCATTAATTTGTTATGTTTATATTGACAATAAACTTTCTAACAAAAAGGTGATAATCAAGTGGCAACAAAATTTTTTGTCATAAAAATTACGAATAGTAGTGACCATAGTGATAACTTCACTTTTGTTGCAATATTAAGTAGACACTAACTAATTAAATTTTCATTGATAAAATTTTTATCACAAAAAGTAAAATATCGTGTGACGATAAACTGTTTCGTCACAATAAGAGAAAAATATTAGCGACCAAATTATGTTTTGTCACAACAAATAGAAAATATTAACAACCAACATATGTTTTGTCACAACTACAATTCATTCATGCCAAAATTACTTTGGTGCCAAAGTGCATATGCTTTTAGTGACAGAACTTAGTAATAATGAAAAATTTAACACTATTAATATATTAATAGTAATAATTTAATTGTGAAAGAAACTAAATTGTCACAATTATAATTGTATTAGTGACAAAAAATAAATCATCATAGTTAATCCAAACAATAATGTCAATCAATTGTTTTGTTACAAAAAACTTCACACCTGTGACAAAATAATAGTTAGTCATAAAAAAGTTGTTATTAAATATCTTAATTATTGTAGTCTCCTGAAAATCCACTCTATTGCCCTCCATTATTCCATATTCCTACCTTAGCTACTCTAGTAATATTACCCGTTACTTGAACAAGTATCACGTTATCATTGGCCATTTCAGTTATCAAACCATAGGGAAGCTTTAGCACCATCCCCGACCTTGTATGCTATATTTGACAAGAAAGAGTGTCTTCACTTCAACATTTGTGTAACAAATTAGGAATGGGTAGCTTTGTTAGCCACAACCCATAAACACTTTCCTTTAAGAATACATCCATTTTATCTACAGTGTCTCCTTGCCCTCTAATAGTCCCAACAACCTCTTTCCCATTACCATCTTATTACTAATTTTTTTCGACATAACTCCCAATCCCCCCTCATTACGAGGCATACACATCTCCACCCATTTCAATTTTGCTTTGCCTCCACTACCATGATTACCCTAAAGGAACTTCTATCATACTTTTTTCTATAACTTTAATACGTCCCTTGGATAGGAAAATATGGGAGGTCCAATAGGGCTTGAGATCATTTGTCCCCATTTTGGTGTACCTACTCTGTCCCATTTAATCAAAGTCATTCATTTATGTGGGTCCTATATAAGTGAATGGCTTAAATCAAGTGGGTCAGAATAGGTACACAAAAATAAGTATAGAAGATCTGTACCCGTCCAATAGATATACATTGCATTTACTACTGCTTTGATTAGCTGTAACATATCTCCAAAAGAAAGAGTCTTGTTGGCTCAAGCTTCTATATTTTATGTATTTTTTTTATAGAGGAGCATAATCCTTAAAATACAATAATCTAGTTAAGAAAGGGTAGCATCAAATACATCATAGGAAGATTCTTCCTTTTCATACCTATTAAATCAGCAATATTATCCGCTAGATGATTAGGCTACAAAGTGGCTTTTGTTGTAGTTTACATCCAATCATAATAGGTATTTAAACTCTTTCAAAGTTTCAGCTACACCAATACTGATTTAGGATCCCCTTTATTGAAGATCAACCACAAAACACAAACTGATTAGAGAAATAATGCAATAAAAAGTAAGATAATGTTTTGACATACTTGATATGGTATAATTTTATCATCATCATGAAACAAATCAAGGTTTTAATTTTTATCACTTAAAATTATTTACTTAACTTTAAATTATATAAAATTTAAAATCATTGAGGACTTGAATGCTGATTGAGAAATAATTAAATGAACTAATCATAAACATTAGCATTAGATTCCATGAATTACAAAAAGACTGAAAATACTTTAAACAAATCAAATCTCAATATGGTGAAGTTCAGCTTATGTCAGGTTGGTTTGCGACAGTAATCGTCCATACTTCTATTGATTCGGCGTGTAGTTGAACAGCACCTACATAATTGCATAGACTCATTCCTTTAAGTTCATAAACATATTTATTGACCAAAGTTCCATCTTTGGCATTTAGATGTACAGGAATTGCTGGGTTGGGAAGGTGGGTGGGGGTCGAAATACGGAGTTTAGAGGGCATACCATACATGCAAACCCTGTATCTCTCGGAATCAACTCTGACGTACAGCTTCTTTAACGATTTTGACAGGGCCTAGTAGCTACATAGGGTGTTAAATGGCCAAAAAAGACAAATCAGAGAAGAGAGCAACAGAGCAGTGGGTTGTGGTTGCGTTTCTTTCTTTTTCTACATGAACGAAAAGTAGTAAGCATTTAATCACATACAACAATGACACTGACAACTGAGAAAGAAGTAGGTCTAGAGTGTGAGCTTAATAGTAAGTAAGGCATATTGTATATGCAAATAAACCACGCCAAAACAGCAGATTCATTGAAATACTAAAACCATTTCAAACCAATAATTGCAGGGCCTGAGGATAGGAACAGTGCTATTTGCAAGGGTTGTGTATAGTGGTTTTATACCTATGGATCCTCTACTAGGTAGGCCTACCTCACTACTGTGGCGTGGGCACCAGAGTTCTCAGACCACCCGTCCCTGCCATGCCGCCCTATATTTCTACCATCTGTGACCCTAGTCCCTCTCTTTCCTTGTGATGTATTGGCACATCTACGTCTATAGCTATCTACTCTATGCATCTCTCTTCACTCTTAGCTGGTTGCATGATACTTCTTTTATTCACTGTTCCACAAGATTGATTCCTCTTCTGTCTCTACTCCTCTTTCTGTAGCTGTACAACCCTGCTTCTCAGTTCTCACCCTCTTAGGGTTTCTATCATTTTGCTTATATATATATGTGTGTGCTTTCTCACCGTCTGTATCTCCTGTGCCTTTCACACAAGATAAGCTTTTTCTTTTCGTTCTGGTTTGGAGAACAAATTTGCACCCACCCTCGATTCTTTATGTGTTCTTAACTACGTTTCTGTCAACCGGAAATAAATATTTGCTGAAAATTGCTTCCCATATCCTTCTTTTTAACAACTAATCATTAAAGGTCATATGATTTCTTTGTTCATATTCTTTTCTGTAACTAAATCAATAGCGTTCTTCTTTGTTAGCACCTGGATTCTCTTGCCTCTTTCTCTCATCGTCCTAAAAGTTAGTGATTGCGGAGAGTGAATCGTCGTCCCAGATGGACAAGTTCACAAGGGAAAAAGTGAAGCTGCCAGCGTGATCTAGCTTTGGCTAGACTGAAACACATGGAAAGAGCTAACTTTAGCTAGGTCATGCTGTAGCAGCCTCACTTCTTCCTATTTGGGTACCCTAAAGATTGATCCTTTGCATCGAAAGATGAAATAAAAGTAACTCAACATATGGGCTACTCTCTGTAAGTATATTCCTTGCTCTATCCCTCAGTTACGGTAATGTCTGGCATGCGTTTACCAACTTTTCGCTTTTATACTGCTTTTGCTTTTTGCTTTTGCATTCTTACATTTGTTATCTTGACGACAAAAGCAAAATAAGGTCAAATTATCCATGCCTATGTACTCTTGTTCTAACTAAAGCAAGACCTATGTTGACTTCAAATGTAGATTCCTCGCCTAACTACACGCTTCTACAGCCTGAATTTCCTTAGATTTGTTATCCTCGAATTGCTATGTTTTTAAAGAAGTAAAAACTGTAAGATTTGTGCCTTTTAGCTAACGGAATCCGGTCGCACGATGCATTGGAAGTACGAGAAATCTTTTTTTTTTGGGTAAAGTTTGTTTTCAAGTTTCTGGTTACCCTTCAAGGTTAAAGCATATACTCATCTTAAAAGCAACACATTGCTATGGAGTTTCAGGTTACCTTCAAGGTTAAGCATATGCCTCATCTTAAAGGAACACATTGTTATTTGACACGTTATAATATATATAGCACGCAAAGATAGATAATTTGTAGTTGTCCCTCTTTTATGGCGTTTATCATTAGACCATAGCTAAGAGACATTGCCCACCTTGTCTCTTCTTTTCAAAGGAAGAGATGAAAGAGGATATTCAACTACAAACCGCGATTATTCGGAATTGTAATAAGTTTTATGTGAAGGAACAGCGATGATTTTTTCTTTTTGGAAACAACAAATAAATGATGAATTTGTATGATGCTTGTCAGCCAAACCCTGTTTGTTGTTTAATGTTTAAAACCAAGCAAGATCTAGTATGATGTTCTGCAACTGCCTGGCTAAAGTTAAAAAGAAAGCAATTGAAGTCATGATCAGCTATATATGGTGAAACTTCAAATCAGACGGCCAATGTTGATGTTAGCTGAAGTTAATCCTTTCACCACTCAAATAGCTTTTGTTGATTGTGGTTAACGCACACAGCAAGCAAAGAATGCTTGAAATCTAACATGGAAGCAGCCCGTGAATACGGAAATGTCTGCTGTCTGCAGCATGCCGGGTGGAATCTTATTGTTGGAAGATGGAGTAGTTTATTGCAACCAAAACAATGAGATATTGTATTCAATTGATTAATTTAGCAACGAATAGCTAATAGTAGTTCATGCTCCCTATTCTATTCAACCCAGATGTTATCATGAAGTATTTATAGGTGTACAAGACACCTCATAATATATGAGATACAATGAATTTATTTAATTCAACATAATATCAAAGAAAGATCATCCTCTTTATTTTCAGCGCTCTTTTATTAAATGAAATTTTGTGCTTACTTTGATTATGAAAGATTAAGATTTTTTTTTCCAATATGGCAAATTTGTTGTTCATGAAAATAGTAGTAGTTTCATTTTGAGCCACATGTAGGTCTTCAACAATCTTTTCAACCACATTGCATGAGTGATGCAAGAAGAGTGTTCTAGTGGACATTCGATGATCTATGCTTTGAAAATATTTGTTAATACAGTTGTATACCAAGTTCCTGGAGCTTGATTTTAGCCATATAATGTCTTCAACTTTATCACTTTATCTTGGTTTCCCTTCTCCATTTACCCTAATGGTTGATAGATACACACCTCCTCCTCAAGGTATCCATTCAAGAAGATAAATTTGATATCCATTTGATAAATCTTCCACTTCGTTGATGCAGCCATGGAGATGATTAGACGAATTCTCTCCATATCAAGCCACGAGAGTAAACACTTCATCATAATTAACTCCATATTATTGACTATAGCTTTTAACAACAAGCCTTGCCTTTTAACTCTACTTTTCCTTATCATTTCTTTTGACCTTATATATCCATTTTCACACTAATCGCGTTTTGTCCCTTTTAGAAGTGTAGAAAGTTTTCATATGTCATTCTTTTGAATTATTTGGATTTCTTCATCCATTGCAAGTCTCCATTTCTTTTCTTGTATTGCTTCTTTAAAGTGTAGTGGTTCAGAATTGACAAAGAGACAAAATAGTATTGTATTTTCTATCATCTCTTTGGACTCGTAAAGATCTCTTAGAAGAAGATTAATTTCTTGGCAAAGATTAATTTCTTGGTGAGTGGGGTGTAACACCAATATCTTTATGGTTTGAATTTTCTAGCTTAGGAAATGAAACATTTTCTTTGTTTTGAGAGACATCTCACTTCCACGTGTTTTTTTAATCAAAATCAGCATCTTTACTATTCACAATATTTTCATTGGTGGGATTAAATATCTTATAGCAGTTAGAATTTGAGTTATATCCAAAGAAGGCATATTTTTCACTTCTTTCATTTAACTTTGTTCTCGTCTCTTTAAGAACACGAATATATGCAATACTTCCAAAGACTCGCAAATGTGAAACATTAGACTTCTTACCGCTCTAAGTTTCTTGAGGTGTTATCCTACGAACACTTTTGGTAGGGTATATGTTAGACAAATATATAGCGTAAACGACAGCTTCTGCTCAAATCTTCTTAATTATAATTTTGCTTTTGAACATGCTTTTTGTTATGTTGAGAATAAATCTACTTTTACATTCCATAACTGTATTTTGTTGTTGAGAGTATAGAGCTGTGAGAAAATGACGAATGCTAGTAGCTTCATAAAATTTGGTAAACTTCATGGATATGAACTCTCCTCCTCTATCCGTTTTCAAAGCTTTGATGGCAAATCCACTCTTGTTTACAACTTAGGATTTGAATCTTTGGAAGACACTAAAAGTTATATCATTCCCTTTCAAAAAATAAACCCAAGTTTTGTGAGAAAAATCATCAATAAAGAGTAATAAATATTTAGCTTTATCATAAAAGGATCGCTTAATTGGGGCATAGATATCAACATGAACTAGTTGAAGTAGCTTGATGGCTCTTGAAGTGGACTCCTTTGAAAAGCACTTTCTCACTTGCATCTTTAAGAGATATCCTTCACATAATTGATCGTGTCGTGTGATGAGAGACAATCTACGTGTGATGAGAGACAATCTATCCACTATGTGCTCTTTTGAAAATAAATTTAATCTTTTAAAATTTAGATATCCAAATCTCATGTGTCAAAGTCAAGAGAAATCTTTGACACACGTTTTTAAGTACCTTGGATGATTAACTTTAATATTGAGCAAGAACATTATAGTCTTTAACATAAGAACCCTTCTTATCAAATGATGTGATTTAGCTTTCAAAGTGCAATAAGAATATTTTAAGTGGATATCATACTCATTCTCTAGCAATTGTCCCAAGCTTAAAATGTTTCTTTTTACTGAAATAACATAGTAAACATATGAAATAAGTCTATGGCTACCATTTTTTGTAAGGATAAGAACATCACTTTTGCATTTGATGGAAACTTTTGAATCTTTGGCAAAAACAATTTCTCCTTTTTCCTTTTTATCAAGATCTATTAATAGCTCCTTGTTTCTACTCATATGGTTGCTTGCACCCGTTTCGAGATACTACCTGAATTCATTTTCGTCGCCTTTATTAACTAACAACAAGAATTGATCTACTTCTTTTGTTTTTACAAGATGAGCCTCTCCTTGGTTATTAGTAGAGCTCCAACTTTCATAGGAATAATGACCATATTTATGACAATAAAGACATTAAATATTAGATTCGTCATACCTTCTTTTACCTCTCCTGTAGCCATAACTTTCATGATCTCTTGAGTTTTATGATTGTTGGCTTTATTTTTCACTATTAAATTGATATGTATTTTTTCCTCTTCCTCTTCCATGACTACGATTATGACCACTATGATATCTATCTTTTTCATAGCCTTGACTTTGACATCTTCCTCTTTCTTGTCAGCTAGAGGACGTTTGCTCTTTGTCTTTCAAAGAAACCTTGGCATGAAGTGCCTGAACTAGAGACACCTTCTTTTTCAATCATTCTTCGTAAGTTTGTAAAGATCCTTGAAATTCATCAACAGTCGTGTCTTCCAAGTATTGGGATTGTTCAACAGCTACAACAACAAGATCAAAATTTGAATCAAGAGTATGAATAATTTTCTCCACCACTCGAGCATCTTCTAATTTTTCACAATATCTCCTTATTTGATTGATAGTTGTCTAAGACTCTTGTATAATAATCATGAAGGGATTCAGGGATTCAAATTTACCTTTTAAAGTTTGAAGATACAACCTTTTCACTTTGTGAATTCTTTTGTGAACATTTTGAAGAATCTCCCAAGCTTGTTTTGCCTTTATTGCCCTCGACATTTTCTCGAACATTTCATCACTAATGCTACATGGATAATGCTAAGAGCATGTTGATCTATTTTACGATTTCTTTGCAATATGTTCCTTTGGGCTTGATTTAATGCTCCTTCATTTGCCGATTCTTCATATCCAATTGCTCTACCATCTCCTATGCATCTTAACAGTCAATAATTGCCCTCATATGAATACACTAATATTATCATAATTCTCTCTTGTGAGTTTGGGAATTGCACAACAGATTTAGACATTTTTCAAAAAACTATGCTCTTGATACCGCTTTATAGGAAAATAAAGAAATAAGTAGAGAAGAAAGAATACTCAAACTCTCTTTGTAAATTCACTTTATTTTGATTTCTTAGCTTCTTGACTTAGTTTCAAATGCACTAGTATGTGACAACACACCTCATAATATATGAGATATAATAAATTTATTTAATTCAACTTAACTCCTAAAATTATAAGTTCTTAAATGTAGGGATACATGCATAAAAAAAACTAAGTAAATATATCAAAATTAATTAATTGCTTCAATAATATAATTGCTTCATTTTCCAACAGTCTGGAACTCTTCTTCGGACACTTGTGCTTATCCACCTTTTTCCTTTGTGATGTGTCTGCATGCATCTATTGGTTACATGTCACACATCTACCAAACCAAAGGAATCAAACAATGGAGTGAATAGGGGTAAAGTTCTTGTTCTATTCGAAAGGTGACAATTGGCAGTCGTTATTTCAGATTTAGATAAAAGGGCACAAAATCGTTCACAAAATTTCAATTGAATTCCAATACATTAATTCAGTGCGTTATTTATCGCTTAGACCCTAAATATATATGTTCCATGGCGACTTTACCATTTGACGGGAGTAATTTTTGGTATCTCCGGAGAGTTTATGGGCATATCTTTAACAGCAAAATCATTAGTTACATAACTCGGCGGCAGTTCTATGGTTGCAGATTTCTACTAAAAAGCTTTATTACACCTCTTAAATTATATATATTAAGTGCCAGCAGGTGAGCTTAAGATGCGAGAGAATCAAGTTTCTGACAAATGGCATATGTACCTCATTGCTACTTTCATATTACAGATAAACCAAACACTCCACGCCACAACAAGAAACAAAGACACCTAAAAAGGGAATGTAAGTAAGGTAGAGAGCAAAGAACCAAACATGGCATGGACAAAGAGAGCCACGTGAGCGTCGACTGGTAACTAGGTTATGGGATTTCCTTATTCCATTTGCATCCATCAAAATGGGCCCCAAGCTATGCTGTAGTAGCACTCATTTTAAGGTTCATACAAACAACACCAAGAGAAAGGCAGAGTTAAAGTCGATAAAAAAGAAAAGTGTAAGGTTAACATCTAGAAGAACTCGCTATTTTTGTCTGCATGGTGGTGGCGTGGTCGTGATAATATTCATCTTTTGTCTTTGCTTTGGACCACAGCATGCAACCAGCAACCGCCCGTCTGCTGTTTCAATTTGTTCTTAGTGTATTGTTTTCTAGAAAAAGCTTTTTACCTGTCTCTTATGACAATAATTATGTGACAAATTACCTTATCACAAATGTATCCTTAGCCGCTATAAATATGCATGTATGCTCTTCTTTCTCTCTTGTCCACCACTGAAACCAATCCAGTTTTGCGTCTCTCTGGCCGATTACAAGTCCTGAGTGGATCGTGCACCAGTAGCAGTTGAAGCTGCCAGCATGATCTAAACTTTCCGCCTTTAAGGGAAAAGATCAGATCATGTGGTAGTTTCACCTGTTGATGGCTTCACGAAAGAACCCTACTTCTCATTATTTCAGCTCTCCTTAACAGAATGCTTTTTGACGATGGTCTTCAGTCTTCACAAATAAAAGGGTGGTGTCGTGCTTCTTTCTTAATTTTCCTTTTGAATCCCTAATGTATAATGTGAAATTTTATTTCTGTTTATTACGTTGTAGTGCTTGACCAAGCTGGTGAATGAACCGGACCAAGTGAGTTATTTCTATTTATTACTTTGGATAAGCCTTTCCTTGTGAACTAATACATGCTGATGATGAACTAATACATGCTGATATGATCTCGATTCTCAATCCTGTTTTGGTAATCAAGCCTTTTGATAACCCTAGCTCTGTACTATTTATCTTAATCGCTAATTGGCCACATTAATTACTGCCCAGTGTTCATCATCATGTACTGGTATACGTATTTTCTTAATTGCTTTCTAAAGACGGTAGACCTAGCTCCTTAATTTAATAATGATTTTAACTTTTCTTGTTTGTTCTTTATATTCGTTTGCTTCCCCCAAAGCTTTGCTACGTAGTATCCGTATTACCACTTCAAATTTATAACGAGTCCCGTCACAGGACTCGTTTCACATATGAAAAGGTAAGGGATCTCAGCAGGTCGGAAGGTTTTTTCAGAGGCAAAATCTCTCGTGCCTTAACCTTGTTGCTTCTTTCGAGATTCCCCTTACCCTCCATACAAATTCTACTTTTTGTTGGCTCCAAATTTAATCTTAATTTAAAGTGGTAGTCTTTGCATAAGCTAACTGAAGAAGGAAAAGTTGCAATTAAATAGCCAAAGAAGTGGAAAAGGAAAAGTGAAAAGAGTTTTCATTCTATCTATCCTCCACTTGTCTTTGTATAACGTATTCTCAAGGATTAGGATATCTTTATTTATTTATAGGAATTCTCAAAGTGCTTAAGAACATAACAAAGAATATGACCTGCTTCCCGGAAGTTGAATAATGCTACAAAATTAATATGCACACATGCATGACTTGTCTTCCTAGAAATGGTGGTTCACAGATCAAGGTTGCTAAATCTGTGACTTGTCTTTTGTTGGATTCTTTGTGTTCCTTCCCTTTGTTTGATTCCGTTCTGTTCATCCTTGTCTTTTCTTTTCTTCCACTTTTTTCGGAAGTGAAACAAGTCTCATCAGGACGTGATGTATACCAGAAACTCTTTCCACTACTTCTCTGCACCAAATGTGCTTTAAACACATAAGCCAGTTAACCTCAACGATAATAACTACATTTAATACAATATTTGTGACCATTATGAAATTGGCCCCACCATTCATTTTCGAAGAAGACGAAGCTTGATCCCCTCGATCGTGGACACCAGTTGCTAACGCTTGGTTGGCCTGGACTGATATATCCATATCTTTGATTTTTTTATTTTTAATATCAAAATTTTAAAAAAGAAATTGATATGTTCAATGTGGATCAATTGCAGATCACGAATTACCATCTCAGAAGACTTAGTTAATTGACATGTATGCCAATCGGTACAAACACTACCGTACTACTACGAAAATTATTACAAGTATACAAATTACTGCTAACAAAATTGAGGCCATTAGAAGATAGTGACTATGATAAAATAATATTTTAAATACAAGTATCCTAATCTTTCTTTTGTAATGTTACAAATCATGACTTGTCAAAATGTATATATGCATTTTCTATATAACACTATTAGTAACATAATTTAATTTTATTGAATTATTATATAAATAAAATATGTTAATTTGTATATTATCAAATTGTGAGGTTATAATTTAAAAATGAAATCTTAATTTTATAGAGTTGTATATATATATACATATTTATTGTGTTATAATTACCCTCAAAATTTTAGATGGTCATATGTAAAGCCTATAGATTTGCGCATGTAATCAAGTACTAGGTTTTGTGCAATAAAACAGTTAAAACTATACTGAAAACATGGATAAAGTTTAAGGTCTTATAAGTCTTTACACCAAATTATAACTGTACTTTCAAAAATCTCAACTTCTTGTTGCCGTTATTAACACGTGAGTTGGATTGAATATTGATGGTTTTCTTGTGATTGTACTAAGGTATATGAGGTTGGGCAACATCTAAAACGGGCCACCATAGGATTTCTCAGCCCATAAATACCCCGCTTTATCTTTAATAAAAGAAACTGAGACCCATTGGACGATTACTGGACCCGATGAAAATGACAGGTCTGTATGCCCAATTTTGTGACTCCATGAAGTGGTGAAACAAAGTTGTGACATGGCCAGTGAGGGTAAATTCCAGAAGTATTTTCCCGCCTATTTAGGGATGTCAAAACAAGCTTAGTCTAGTCCAACTTTGATCCGAATTGATTAGGTTACAAGTCATCATGATCGGCCCGGATTGATTGGGTCACAGGCCGAACCAGGCTGGGCCGAACCAAGAGCAGCCCTAATCTAATCCGACCCATTAACATCTCTACGTCTATCGACTAGGGGCCAAGCAAAAGAACCGATTTTAATGAAACTTTGTTTAAATTTATTGAAACAAAATTAAAATTTCCCATAAAGTTCACTTTAATAATAACTCTTTTGTCAAGCTTGGTGTCCTGTACGGCACCCCTTAGTAGTATATTTTCTTGTCTTTTACCATGTAGAAAATGGATATGAATTGAATTGAGAATGCAAGTTTACTTACAGCATAAGATTTCTCCTTGTCCAGGCAAATGTGAACAACTTGTGAAATTTTACATTGGGCTTACAGATTTATACGAGAAGAAAAGTTAGACCACATACAAGTTCAAGTAAAATTTCATTCTAAAATTGATTGACAATAAGTGAAGTAGTTCACTAAATTTATATGTTACCATTCTTTCTCTGTTTTTTCTAATACAAGATACTCACGTGTACACAAGACCATCCTCACAAATAAAACAGAAAAGTAGATAGCAACCTAATTGCTTTAACTTTTCTCTTTTAGTATACACGGCAAAGTGTCTTTTCAAGCTGTGTACTACGGTTTTGTCATGGTCAAACACTTTCTTTCCTTGAAAAAATGATACAAAAGGCGAACATTTTCAAACATACGTTTCAATGGGATTAAATTCTCATGCTATCGTCAACGTTATTTATCCACCGAGACAACATGGAATTTTGCGCAGGGCAAATGAAATGTGAATCGATGACCCCGTCTTGGGTACTAAGCATTGAGCCTCTTTAAAGGAAGCAGAGAATATGACGGAATCATTACTAAGCACACGAAAGTTGACAAATGTTCACATCCTTGATGTCCCCGCTTCTAACATTCTCGTCAAGCTCTTTAATTCATTGATGTAGTCCTGATACGATTAATGTTCAAACTTCGGCGACTTGATGATGTAATTGGAAAAGGGTTTATTGATTCAGAAATTAATCATAATACTCAAATGTTGAGTGAAGTCAAATTGTTAGCTTTGGCGATGGTAATTATATCCAAAGTTTCTATACTGCCAATAAGTAAGAGGTTGACTTACGGCCAATGCTCCAATCTTCTAGCCCCACCCACAAAAACTCTTTCAGCTGGTTTTACGTTCTCTCTTTAGTAGTGCCAGCAATGTTGCCATAAGTCAATTATACTTTCACATTCAGTAGCATTTCTTATCTAATCAAGAAAGACACCTCTCAAAAATCTTGGAATTTTCATATCAAAGTGTCATTAGTTAGAGTGCTACAGTGATATGAGAGTGCTACAGTGTGATCGCCGTTGTTCAGTTGCGCTGGTTGTCGTGACTTCTCTGCTTCTTTTTTGCTCATTCTTTTCCTATATTCGTTTCGAATTGATATTTCAACTATCTTGATGGGAGAGTTATGGTCCATAAGAGATTGGTTGATGTTTGCGTGGGATCACGGTTTTCGACAAGTCGTTGTCGAATCTGATAGCATGAAGGCGGTGCGGATGGTGACTTGTGGTGTTATCTCGTCACATCCCCTGTCTGTTTTTATTGTGGATATTTAAGCTTTACTTGCTAGGAATTGGAGTTGTTATATTAGGCATGTGCTTCGTTAAGGTAATTTTGCAACAGATTGCTTGGCTAAATTGGATCATAACATTGCTTCAAATTTTCAGATTTGGGAGGATATTCCTAAAATACTCTACTTGATTGTATGAGCTGATGCTTGTGGTATTTCTTTTATGAGATAGTTTAGTCTCTTTTTATTGCAAAAAAAAGAAAAGAAAGAAAAGACACCTCTCAAGTGCTTTGGCCTTCTGACTCAGTATAATATGCTCTCTACATTTAATAGATATATTAATCTCTTGCTTTTGAATAAATGAACTAGTAAAGTCATTGACAAATTGTGCGAATGGAGAAATTTAGGTAACTGAAAACAAAATCCTGAAGCCAGAAGCAAAATCATTCTGATAAATGACTTCATTTACCCCTTTTTATTTAGATAACCTCAACCTAAAACTAAGCGTAGAGTACGTATCATTTCAGAGTTGTTCTTTTAACTTGAAATTACTTCTACCAATTTATAAAACAAACTTGGAAGGGAACGGCAACCTCTAACTACGTAATCAATTGCATTTGAATATGTCATAACGCATTTATTTATAATTGTCTTTTTTTTTATAAGTGAAAAGAAAAACAAAGAGCGCCTGATGCAGAAAATCTAAGTCCCTGCGAAAGGGTCTCTTGCTGGTTCGGTATAATTGTAATTTTCATGTTGACAAAAGAAATGTTTCTCTTCCTTCTAGTTTGGGCCCTGTGACCAAAGTCCTGGACTTGGCTTCCAATCCCATCATCACTATTATCATTTACAGGCACACCGCAACTCTATTCAGGACAAGGAACACATCAACAGAAAGACTTATGTGAGGAATCAGTACGCCGTCATCATCCTTGCAAATTCTTCATAACTAACTAGACCATCACCATCTAAATCAGCCTCTTTTATCATCTGCTCCGCCTCTTCATCCGTCAATCTCTCTCCCAGATCTATCATTACTTGTCTTAACTGCAAACAGACAGTAAATTGATAGTTGTCAGAAATGAGAGACATCATACACCTAGTTAGACCGTTCCCAGGACACTCAACTTTTCTCTCTTTTAAAGCTATCAACATTTACCTCATTGGCCGATATAAATCCATCTTGGTTTCTGTCAAATACTTTGAAAGCTTCTTTTAGCTCCTCGGTAACATTTTCCTGCAAAAAGAAATGGGTGTTCTTTCAGTCGTGATCCTGGAGTAAAACAGGGGATGAGTAGCAGCAAGAGCATTGCCTTGAACAAAATAACAAACACTTATTTTCACCTTCAATTTCCTTCCCACGATGTTCAAAAACTCTTCGAAGTCTAATGTCCCGTTCCCGTCAACAGCAACTTTACTCATCTTGTCTCTAATTTCTTCCTTTGTGGGGTGTCCATCCAATGATTGCATTACTACTGCTAGTTCTTCCACTGTAACGAGCCCTACATGTGTTCCAAACAACTTCGTCATTAGATACAAGAAAACAAACACTGACAATAAACAGTAGCATAGGCAGTCATGGTTTTATGGTTCTCTTTTCTTATCATTTGACTTCTATTTTTTCTAGAGTCATACAGGTAAATGTGGGTGTTCAGTGAAAGTTCAGAAGGTTGAATTTCTAAACACGAAGCTATTCCCGTTAATCTTGGACACTTAATTGAAACTTTGAAAAGAGCTTTTCTGCGATGAAACTTTGGTTGTCTTTATCGACATTCTGACAACAAGCCAACTGGAGCTAGAAATCAATGGGAAGTTCATTAATCAGACGCTCTCAATAATAGAGGTGAAGAACATATACGCAGAAGAGATACATACCATCCGAGTCCATGTCGATCAAACAGAAGGCCTCATGGAACTCTGCAATTTGGTCTTCAGTCAGAGAACCAGACATATTAATTTAAACTTCGAAACAAATGAATTCTTCTGAAAGATGAAAAGCAATGGAGAAGAGGGAAAAAAATAAAAAGAAAGAAAAGAAGCTTGAATCTTAAGATAGGAGGAGAGTCGTATAATCAGGTTAGGTAGGTAAACACATATTTATTGGCGCAAGGCAGAGAAGAAAAGGAAATAGTCAAACACGCTCGAAAACAGAGAAATCAATTCAAAAGTTGGAAAATTTCTAGAATGCGACCCTTGAATCAGAATTAAATAGGTTATGAGCACCTTCAATCAACGTTTGAATTGAAATTGTACAAATAAGAAAAACCAAGAATGCAATGGATTTGTTGTCTGGCCTCGTCTCTCAAATTTTTGACGTCCACCACACTGTGACTTTGCTTATTCTTTGCCCGTGTTGGAGAAGGGGTGGATGCTTGGTCGCTACACTTGTTCGAGATGGAAGGGAACGTAAACAGTTGCTTATTCTTTGCCCGTGTTGGAGAAGGGGCGGATGCTTGGTCACTACGATTAGCTTTGTTTGGATTGTACTTCTCTTGGTTTTCTTTGTTTGAACAAAAATAAAGAAAAGGAAAGTGAGAGAATGGAAAGGAATGGAAGAGAAATTTAGATCAAATATATTTTTCACCAAATTTATAGAAAATGAGGAGAAATTCAAGACAAGATAACTCTAATATAAATAAATTACCATTGTATCATTTTGTCCGATATAAGTTTCAATTCTTTTCTTTAATAAATTAGAAAAACAAACAGAAAAAAAGAAGTCCCATTTTTTTTTCCATTCTTTTCTCCTCTTTCTCCTCAATATTTCCTTTCCTTTCCCTTATGCAAGTAAGAATCCAAACAAAGGCTTATTCAAGATGGAAAGGGATGTAAGCAACGACCTAATCCTAATCAACAAAAAAACATTTACAGAAGAATCAGGAAGCTACCAAAGCTTCAAACCTTGCTTAGTCTAACTCTGACTGCAGGTTGTTCTTTTCTGTTCCCTTTTTTTTCACTTTTCTATGTTACCAGAGAAAAGGTTTGACATTTTATTAAGCTACAAGTCAGCAAAATTTGTGTTCAATTTAATATAAATCTTTTTTATGCAATAAAATTTTTTACATACATATTTCATAATTTTTTGGTAAAGATTGTAATGGTTTGTTGTGAGTTTCTTTTGATACACATTTTTTTTGGGGTAAAGATCATATTTTTATGATATGATTATGCATGGCTTTCAAGAATCTGAACAGTACTTATTATAAGTAATACTGGGCTACTCCCTATCGACGGTGGAAGCTTGGTCTCAGCTTTCTATGTTGAGTTCTTCATAGATTGGTCGTGTCAGAGCAGAGTCGTCCATATTAAATGCCTAGGTACATGTGTTTTTTTGAAATGTTACAGATGGATTATTGCTCGAGTTAAGAAACATCTTAATAGCAAAGCTGCGTGTTTGGTTTAGTTTTTAATAAAACAATGTAGTGGTTCGTTGTTTGTCTGAGTAACTTGAATAAAACCACATCGTGAGCTTGAAGTAGCAAACTAGCCTTTAATTATTAAGAGGTTGTTTCTTCAAAGACATTTGATAATATTGGAATGATACAGAGCAGATTATCATGACTCGTATGAAAGAATGATATGCACAACTCGAGAAACGGTAAGTAGAATTTTGTAAATATTTGTTCTGCTATTTTTTTAATAACTTTGTCTTTTAAACTTGTATCACCTAATGAAAATCTGTAGCTGCCTTTTTTTTAACTTGTTATTATTCTATTTTAATTATTTATTATTACTTTATTCAATTTTTAAAGTTATTTTATTACATCTTTTATGTTTATTGCCTTTTTTATAATATTTTTATGTGATATTTATATGTGGGTCTATTGAAAACAACATCTCCATTAAGTAGAGGTAAGATTGCATATTATCAGATTTTCTTAAATTTCGCATTTGTGTGAGATTTAACTGAGTGTTAATGATGACAATAATGACGACGATAAAATTTATCTTTTATATATATATATATATATTTTGTGATCTTATAATATGGGATTTTGTTAACCCCGGTTACTTCTAATATTCCGAAAGTCCACAGTCTACATGCATTAAATAAAGCTCTCACCAGGTATTGGGATTTGGGAACAGAACTCGGCGAAACAGACATTCTTGTCAAACACACGTGATTCAGAAAAAGCGACGTAAGTAGGTTAGTTATGGCCCGAGATTGTTGTCAAACACGCGTGTTTCAGAAAAAGCGACGTAACTAACACAGTTATGTCCATACTTCATCATATTGGCATCTTGGACTCAAAAGGATGAGTCCCAATTTTAAGGGCTCTCAGTCGCAGACTCGACTATCGTTGGAAGATTAAATCACGGTTTAATTCCAGCCAGCTTCTCAAGAAGGCGGCCCAGTGCTCAGTGCGTATAAGGAGTCACCACATTGGATAAACTCCCACACTGTCGCTGCCGAGACTCAAACCTAAGACTTTGGACTCAGTTTCCTTCCCAATGACCAACTGGACTACCCGCGCGGGTATCATATTGGCATCTTGACTTCAGAGATTGATGTACATTTAAATTCAGAAACCAAAAGTGAAATTAACAAAAAATTTCTATTAATTATTAAAATTGAATTGTTTGAAGTAGAAATTCATTATTCATACTCTAAAATTTTGGTTTTGTAAAAATAAATAATTACATTTAAATAAAGTTTTATTTAATTTTTACTAACAGATAATTTGTTTGTTCTTAGAATTGTCATTTTCGATTTTAATTTAGAATTCCATTTCTAATGTTGTCAAAGTTGACGTTGAAGGTCTAAATTTCATCTTAACGTTTTAAAATAATTTAAATAACAAGTTCTTGTCATTATTTATAATATTTTAAAAATATTCAAATTAATTAATATTTTTATTTTATTTTAAATATTTTAATGTATAAAGTCTCACTTGATATCAAATATCAACTAAGGTTTTTTCCCTTTCTCAATCGTTAGTTACTTTGAATTTTAATGGCTACTTTTCCAGGGGTATTATTGTAAAGTTACAACTGTGGGATGGATGAGAGACGGATTTAACCCCATCTTTAATTCAAGTTAGAACTAATTGTGGAGATTTGTTGAGGTTGCATTTATTAAAGGACAAATTCATACACCACCAAACAGAACCTCAAAGTCGGGAGCAAATCTTGTGTGCCACGTACCCTGTGCCCTCTGTGCCACAAATCTTTGGATGAAGATTGGGCACAGGAAAAATGGTTTGGATGGTTGAAATGATTTGTGGCACAGAGGGCACAGAAAAAGTGGCACAGGTGATCTGAAACCTAGGATCTGAATCCATTGCTCTCTGCTCCAAGCCACCCGCACATCAATTAACTCTGGTCGGGTTGGCAACACCAGGCCTAATTTCAAGCCCAGACACCGACGGCCTAATAATAGGAGGTTGTTTCCCATGTAAACACTAAGACTTACGTAAAGACCTAAACCTAACTAGTATCCCATATATAAGGTACTATTCAGCCATAATTCAGGTACGAGACTGAAACCTTAGTTCTTCCTTTTCTAAGTGACCACTACTCTTACCAGATAACTGACTTAAGCATCGGAAGGGCCTGCCGGCAGCCACCCCCGGTGTGCCTTTATTTGTTTTGCAGGTATTTCGGAGGCCATATGTTAGCCCCGAAACTTTTGTCTATGTTAATTAAACATGATTAGAGAAAATTAAATCATTATTAAATTAAGTTGGCATTAAATTAGCATGTTAGCATAAATCAAAGAAGATGAAGTGGGTTTGAATAAGAAGTTATGGGCTTAAGTGAGTATAAGAAGAAGAAGGAAAGGAAATATAAG
>JANKOE010000004.1:23673235-23684029 GCA_026284465.1 Erythroxylum citrifolium
TGATTAGACTTTATTAATGTATAAAGGTGCTAAACATGGATAATCATAAACTATGAAGAGTATATTCACCAAGATGAAGATTGTTTTGTATGACTCATATGTATATGGGCATATACTTTTGAAGTTCTAGAATGAAAACTAATATTTCTTAGAAGTCTCTTAGTAAACACGACTTAAGACACAAATGTGACCTAATGCGTATTCCTTCTAGTAATCAGAGGTGAAGGCACGGGTTAAAGACACATGCGTATTAGTTTGATAGAGGTGTTTCTGAAGGAATACATGGTCTGGGATACAACTATGTCACATATCATTTCTTGTGCATGAAGAAGGCATTAAGATCTATAGTTAGGAAACAATCATTTGTCAGGCCATGTTTTAGTGTGAAAAAAGGAGGATTTATTGTTTGAAGACACAAGCATGCTAGAGACTCTCATGTTCTAAAGAAAGATAATGAATATGCAATTTAGGACATGATAATCAGCCTTGTCCAAACCTAATTTCAGTTTATTTTAAACTTTTCATAGTTTAAAATAAGTTAAACTTGATAAAGGGACTATTTAAATATAATCTTATCGATTGGAGTTCACATATAAATACATTGTTGAAAACTTAATTTAATACAGTCGTCGTCATAACTATTTAATAATAATTATTCAGTTGCAAACATAAGCACATCTAATTAACTAAAAATCATTAAAAACTTCTAATATTCTTATCTTCTTTTTTTATATTCTCTATTCTTGTTATTTGTTAACATTAAGAGACAATTTCCAAACCCCAAATTTCCTTATTGTAATCCAGCTTAACAATCCGAATATTTTGGATAGGTGAAGCCACAATTGTAGTTTGAAAGGGAGATAAAACCTTCTTGTTGCAAACATAGTAATTGTACAGATTCAGATTATGACATTTTGTTTTCTGCTTTCTTAATTTGCTTTGCCTTTGGAAGCATCAATTTGGAGGCACCTCATATCCTCCAAGCATTGCAGAGGCGAGAATTACACTGATCAAAGTTGTCTGCTTAGGATCCTACGTTGACGAATAAAAAGACATCTGCTACACAAATCATCTTTATAATTATGGTATTATTACTTTAGTCTCACAAACATTTTGCTTTCCAACAAATTAGCATCGTCCAGACACCTGACAGCGTGGTTTCAAAAACCACTTGGCTTCCTATATATACATGTGAGCAGAAGATCTCTTGCATTACCTGTCCACAGTCTTGATTTGTAGTTCGAGTGGGTCGAGCTAAACAACCTGTCCAACGATGTCTCTGCCATCGAACCTAGCACTCGATGATGCAACTCCGGACTGGCTAAACAAAGGTGACAATGCGTGGCAGCTCACAGCAGCCACTCTAGTGGGGCTACAGAGCGTGCCAGGGCTTGTGATACTGTACGGTAGCATTGTGAAGAAGAAATGGGCGGTGAACTCGGCGTTCATGGCCTTATACGCCTTTGCAGCAGTGCTAGTGTGCTGGGTTGGGTGGGGTTATCAAATGTCGTTTGGGAACGCATTGGTGCCATTCCTGGGCAAACCTAATGTAGCCTTGGACGAGAGGTTTCTTCTTTCAAGAGCCTTTATAGGGTATTTCCCCAATGCGACCATGGTTTACTTTCAGGGGATGTTCGCTGCCATTGCGTTGATTCTGATCGCTGGAGGGTTGCTTGGGAGAATGAATTTTCATGCATGGATGTTGTTTGTGCCACTTTGGCTTACCTTCTCCTACACAATCGTTGCTTTCAGTATTTGGTGTCCACAAGGATGGTTGGCTAAGCAAGGGATTATAGATTACTCTGGTGGCTATGTCATTCACCTCTCTGCTGGTGTCGCTGGTTTCACCGCGGCTTATTGGGTGACTAAAACTAACAAACTAATAAGCCTAATACTTAACCAACTATTATTATGGTTGTTTATTCAATAGCTGAAGCTAATGGCGATATGATTGGCACAGGTGGGACCAAGGGCAAGTAAGGACAGAGAACGGTTCCCACCAAACAACATACTTCTGATGCTGGCAGGTGCGGGTCTACTATGGATGGGATGGACCGGATTCAACGGTGGAGATCCATACTCAGTCAGTATTGATGCATCTCTTGCGGTGCTTAATACCCATGTTTGCACTGCTACAAGCTTGCTTGTATGGCTTCTCCTTGACATCATTTTCTACGGAAAGCCTTCCGTCATTGGAGCTACACAAGGCATGATCACTGGTCTTGTTTGTATTACCCCGGCTGCAGGTAAGTAACCGACCATCTTGTCTCAGTTATTTGATATTCTTCAATTTCATTTCATATTAAGCATGAAACACAGGAGTTGTCCAAGGATGGGCAGCAATTTGTATGGGAATAGTATCTGGTAGCATCCCATGGTACACAATGATGATCCTCCACAAGAAAATATGGCTGCTTAAGCAGGTTGATGACACCATGGCAGTTTTCCATACTCATGCTGTTGCAGGAACTTTGGGAGGCCTTCTCACCGGCTTCTTTGCAGAGCCTAAGCTTAGCCGACTCTTCTACTTAGTACCTGAATGGCAGCACTACATTGGACTCGCCTATGGCCTAGAAATGGGCAGAGCTGCCGATGGGTTCAAGCAAATGGGCATCCAGTTGCTAGGATTCGTCTTTGTAGTCGCAGTTAACATTATCTCCACATCAATCATATGCAACTTGATCAAGCTTGTAGTCCCACTGAGACTGCCCGACGATGAACTCCAAACTGGGGACGATGCCATTCATGGTGAAGAAGCCTATGCTTTGTGGGGAGATGGGGAAAAGTTGGAGTCCAAGCTCAACTCTTTCTACGGCGCTGAAGAGTTTCCTGAGCCTGCAAGAAAAGATGCTAGTGCAGGTCACGTTGAGATGATTTAATTTGATTATTGACATGAGAGTTTTACAGGTAAAGATGATGCCGGGCTTGAATATCTATGCCTGTCCGTGAATTGTTTTATGCTATTTGCATTGCTGGACTCTGGAATAACTTGTTTTTACGGGTCATGTCCAATCGCTGATTGGCTGATTGAAGCATATGTAGTCGAATTTAATTTCTAAGATGCACAATTACCTGCTGATCTTCTAGTGCCAGTACCAAATCACATCCAGCTCTGACGAATTGCTTAGCACCACACTTACGCATTAGTTTCCAATCCATTCAATATACCAAGCCACATGCCATATGCTACGGAATTTTACATATAGCCAAAACTGCACTAAAGGAATTGATCACCCTTAAGTAACCAATTCCTCCCATCTTTTATCAAGTCACAAGGTCATGAAGAGTCCTTTATGATTAGAACCATGAACTTGTTTCAAGGAGTATGTTGGGAATTCCATCTCCATCTTATCCAGTTAGGGCTTCTCTTTAGGTCAAATGGCGTATAAGAATGGTCAAGGGCTAGTCCTAGGAGTTCCAAATTCCAAGTTCCAGGCCTGCCGTACTTGAGAGGTTCAGGGTACTGGCTGCTGTGTGAAATAGAATCTTTGCTGTTTTTGTTCAGAAAACAAAATTAATCTGAGGCTATATCAGAACCCAGAAATGACTTGGTAACATGGGGAAAGAGTGTATAAGGTGAACAGAAAAAAGACAGCAGTGGAATATCCAGCAGCCCAGTGGGGAGGATAGAAAAGGCATCTTTGCCTTTGGTGGTGGCTAGTGCCAGACAATTCATTAAAATCATTAATTTGAATGATATAAATTATCAAATTTCATTTGTGATGTTTAGTAAGAAGGTATTTCGGACTGATAAATCTAAGTTATGGTGAAGATACAGATAAAGATTACAACTTGCCTAAAAGTCCCATGTCCTTGAATCTTGTCCAGCTCTTAAATGCCGAAATCTTTGAAATTTCAAAGACCAACATGCATGAACATCGTTGTTAATAATGAAAAGTAAACAAGAACAATGCCAAGACATGACTATCTATTATTAGTTCCTAATGGACCCAAGGAGGCTAAGGTGGTGGGTGATGGAGGTTCCAATCAGAAAACGTCATCCAATTGCATAACTTATCGACAACGCACATTTTTTTAATGAATAATCGAAGGCATGTTAAGTAGAGTGGTGGCGTTGTGTAGAAAACAACCCGCATTTGGACGACAAATTCCAAAAGTTACTGGGAGAGAAACTATTATTATGAAAAGCCAATTTCTTTCACTCGTTCACAGGGAACAGTAGAACTGACGCCTTTTCTCTATTTATACTCCTTTGGGTGATCAAAAAGGGGACGAGCTTTTCAAAAGAGGGAAGCCAACGTGTAGGAGAAGGATAACAAATAGCATTTTCCTTGTTGAAGAGCAAGTTCAGAGCCTTCTAACCAACTTCTTTGTTAACAACCTCATAGATCTTCATAGCTTTTCTATTGTTGAAGAAGGGAAGGGCCGGGGTCGGTGTCGTTTTTAGGAATGACTGCAAAGAGGGAGCTTTAGTTGTTGTAGTTGTGGGCGGAATGGAATCCGAAACGTCGTCTTCGGTGGACGAACAGAGCGTTGTTGGTGGGAACGGTGCTTGTGGAGGGGCTGACAAGAGAGGGAGGCATCGGATTCTTGCTGAGTTGAAGCGCGTGGAGCAAGAAATCGAGTTCTTGGAGGTGCGTTTACTCTTCAACACTCTTTTTTTTAGTTTGTTCTCTGGTATGTGGGTTGGTTAAAGCTGGATCCCCAGGCGATTCTTGTGCATTTTATTTTTCAAGTTTCCAAGCAAGAACTTTAGTTTTTAACACGAGCTGAATCACTCTAGGTGACGAGTAAAAGAGAGAGGAAAGTGGGACACTTTTGGATTCTAATCAGTATGTTTCCTCATTCATTATAGATGATCGATCTAAGATTGTGTGACTTGGTTTCTTAGGGAAGAGAGAAGTAACGGATCAGTTGTGCACCTGGCCTAGCTAGTTGGTTGTGAGAAGACCACGAATTCGGTTTCTCTTCGGTAAAAATAAAAACTGAAGAATGCAAGTATTGTCTTGCTTCTAATCTTTGTGTCTTTTCACATGATTCAGTTATCAATTTCGTTCGTATCGAATTACCCTATCTTCTAGTGTATGTTTCCTAGTAATCATTTTGAGTGTCGGAATAATAGGTGATTAGTGTGTATATTTTTGTAAGATCACTGCTCCTAACCAGGATCTTAATCTCGTATTTCCTTTTCACGTTTCACAGCCATCATTGTAGTGTTCATTCAATTCTTGGTCATTTAAAGGCTGATAGATGTCCTGGATTTAAGTCACTCTTTTGTTTTCTAAATTTCATTCAGGAAGAGTTGGAGGAGCTCGAGAAAACAGATAACTTATCAACCTTGTGTGAAAAGTAAGTGTGAATGAACTGATATTGTGGTAAGAACTTAAATGGAGACTAAAAGGTCATTTATTGGTGTTCTTCAGGCTATTACATGATGTTGGTACAATACCTGATCCACTCCTATCCACGTAAGTTGTACAACACTCACACATACTTCTTGCTCTTGTTTCCATACAATTTTTATCTATGATAATCAGTACCTAGTTCGATATCTGCCTCACACAGAACAAATGGCCCAGTAAACCCATTATGGGATCGATGGTTTGAAGGACCCCAGCAAGCTCGAGGTTGCCAATGTTTTATACTCTGATTTGAAGCAATCTAACATTCGTTTCATTGGTAGAACTGTCGAATGTTACCACGCATTCGTATCTTAGTAAAAGATCGGTGACATTAAAATTTCCTGCTTTGGATACCCTTTTAAGTCTACCGTTTGCTCAAGTGAAACAAGGCAGAGAATTCCGCAGACGAAAAGAAGTTAGTCAACTTCTTAAATCATTTGTTCTCAGATTTGTTAATTGTTGGTAATGGAGCATTATAAGGATGTGCCCTGCCCCTGCCGCTCGTCTTTTTCATTTTGTTGATGACACCCACCCAGCATGCTTCACAGAATGAAAAGAAAAGTTCTTCATGTACTAGAATGAACTGTTTCATGAAAAGTAACCTAGTTCTCCGCAGTTTCATGTGGATGTGGTCAATATTTATAGAAATTCAGTTCCTACGCTTTTTGGCCAGAACAAGACGTCCAATAAAATATTGGGAAGAAGAAAACACTAAACAAAACTGAGACAAGCCAACGACAACCACCAGCGATTGACAAACTGTTACAAACATTTCGTATCCTTGGACGATGATGCGGGGAATATATTTTATGTGAAAACTGATTATAATTCGCCCCAAATCAAAGTTATTCCTGGGCTGTAGAATTTGCTTGGATGTACTTACTAACCTTTAAACGCATCTCAGTCCATGAGACAGAGCATCCAACTTTAGAACTTGCAAGTAACTTACACTCAAACAGCTAAAAGATAATTACATTCCAACTTGTACATGAGGTTAAACGATCCTACCCCGCCCAACAAAACAACACTATTCTTTTAACTGATTTACATGACTATACAGAAAGAAGAGTAAAACCATGTTAAAATGTGAAGCACAATGGTCCTATAAAGTAGACTACAGAACTTGGGAAGACAAAAGATGCCTTAGCTGATTTAGATGCTCCTCATCTGAAATGTGTAGGGATAAGCGAAGATTTGTCAAAAGTGACTCTTGCTCCCAAGTCAAAGGACCTGATGCATAGAGAGCCCGGATAGTTGATCTATAAGCATGAAATTCTAGTTCATGGATGTGGGCTTCTAGATTTTGTTCAGAAAAAGGAGTTACACGATTGTTGATAGACAAGGAAGGGAACGATGATTCAGCATCCGAGTTACCAGAAACATTGTCCAATGACTTGCAACAATTATAGCTGGGAGGGTTAGCAAGGCCATTAGAACTACAACTACCAACAGAGCATTGGTTGCTACCTTCGCCGGAAATAGCCCTAGAAGAAGCATAAAACCTTTGATAACTTCCTTTTACCTTATCAGCTTTTATGACAAAAGACTGCTCTTCCAATTTGTTAGTCACTGGTACAACTGGCAAAAACCCAAAGTCATCTACCTTCTGGTTTCTTAACCCACCTCCCTTACTCAGGCATAAATCTATGCGGGTTGCTTGTAAAGCATCCTTCCAAACCGAATTACTGGAGCGTTTCAATTTGAACCGAGTAAAACTCTTGATAAATCCATCATTTTTCTGCAATTACAGAAATTACATATTAAAAACAATTGCTCAACCATCATCATCATCTCTGAGCTCGTAAAAATAGTGAATAACAGATGATATCCAGTTCTCACATCCATGGTAAGGAGATTACTTTGTAACAACATAAATTGTTATGAGCTATCTTTCTGGGAACTCAAATTGTCAACGGCATGACTAAGAGGAAAAGTAATATCCAAACTCGTAGCATTTAGGAATACAAATCAAAGGAAAGATAATCCTATAAGAGCTTTCAACAAGTAGAAAAGAAGAAAGGATCAAGCGCAAGTAAACGATCACCATACCTTCCCTATGACAAGCCACTTGTTCTCATGCCAAGCTTGCCTTATCCTTAGATTTGATTCATGAAATTCCTTAACTTGAACTGAGCCTGGCCCAAACAATCTTACGCAGAAAATTTCCTTGTTCCACACCTCAGTGATTTTCCCTGCCCTCCAACTCTGAGAATCAAACACCTCAACTACATCACCAACAATCCATTTCTTTCTCTTTCTACAAGGAGGCTGAGGCCTAACATCCTGCTTTTGCACCTTCTCTACAAACCGCCCTTGGTCACGGTCTGCAGATATGCCATATCTCACAACATAATAATTCTTATCCACTTCAATTATACTGCCAAGAAACCAGGAGCTACAAGGGTCATGCTCTCTTCTTAAAACCTCCACCACATCGCCCTTTCTTAACTTCATCATTCAATACTCTCATCAAATGAAACCTGAGAACGGAGTCATCAGAAGACAAAAAAGGGATAATAAGATTCAAAAGTACATTTCGTGTTGTGCCAACGTAAGAACAGAAAAGAAAGTCCGCAAGGGAATTCACAGTTTACTCCTGGTTCAGATTGGAGAAATAAGAAACTCATATCATTTAAGGCCGAAACTCCATATAATCTTAGATGGGGTTCACAGATCAAGAATCCTAATATCATCAGCACCTGAAGTTTAATAAGTATAGAAACTTTCAAACTTTGGTAGAGATTTAGAGCACGTAATGACTGAAGATCAACAGAATCATGGCTATTAAATTCGCCAAATCAAGGCACCTCTCACCAAAGAGTTTTGAACAACATAGGATTGCCCATCAGACCATTGCTGGATTTGCAAAGCAAAGGCAACATATAGAAAGTAACTGACATCATTCTACATCGATCCAATTCTTTAGACTAACGCTATCAAACCACATACCGGACAAAAAAACAGAATCCAAGATATATCACAGCTAAAGTGAGACAACATTCACTTTTCCACCCAGTTTTCACAAGTCTTCAAAAAGCATCCAGTAATTGAACCAAATCTTTTTTTTATAAAAAAACTCAGATAATCAGAAAGAAAATAAAACGGAGGAAAGAGACGCCTACCCAGAATTTAAAAACCTTGAAAGAATGAATTCTTAATAACGGTGGACTATAATATCAACCACAATAGGAAGACCCAAGTAGAACAGAATACGAAATACAGAGAAGAAGAACAAGATAAATGTGAGAGATAAAAGATAATTAACAGGACGAAAAAGAAAAAGAAAACTATTTTTTAAAAATAAGAAAGAAAAATAATTGGTCTGACCTAAGAGTGACAATTGCTATAGAAAAGGACGCAGCTTTCTTGTGCTCATAACCACATTTTCACGCATGATGTCTAGACTTGCCTTCTCTTTCAATACTTTTGTTGTGGATTAACTCTTCTGATAGTAACTTACTTGACCCTCCAAACTCTTCGACTGTATCAAATATATTCTTTTTAACCACAGGGAAGCAAGCAGGAGGTATTATTACACATTTGTGAACCTTTAGCAAATTAATTCGGCAGTTAACTTATGGAGAAGAGAGTTATGTGTTGGGTTCACCATTACCATGCAATAGAAACTGATTGGTTATGTAAAAGTTTCAGAGAAAAGGAAAATGTCCTCCAATTTCGGAAGTGTAGCACTAGGTTACGATTTCTTACCTGTTTGGCTGGCTAAATTATAATATTTTGTTGGAAATGATTGACTATGAGCAAACGGTGACACTTATCAGGAAATCCTTTCCACCAGTTTTCTGGTTTTGTTTGGCTTGCATGTCCAATTCGTCAGCATCTGAACCTTTATGTTCTGGAAAGGATGAACGGGAGATCTTTTGTAATGTTTAGTAGTCCTAGTAATTTAAATAATATATATTTGATAAATGTTAAGCATGATCTTGAATATATGTGGTTGCGCTTGTTATTGTTGGAAATTAGTCTGCAGACATAAGTAGTTAAAGTCAAACTTTTTGAAAGAATGTTTCTTTTTTAAGAGTTGTGTGACTATTCTAAAGGTTACTTCCTTTTTAAGAGTTATGACTTGTCGAGACGTGATTGTTTTGAAAGGTTACTTTATTTCCAAAAAAATTGTGACTTATCATGAACAGACGTGATTGTTCTGAAAACTCTATATATATATGAGTTTTAGTCAAGATTAAAAAGTTTTTTTAAACAATTATACCACACCTCTACATTCATAAATCTCGAAGAACATTCATACTCTTACAACTTGAATGTTCTTGTGTTCTTTGTATCCTAGAAGTAATTTGCTTTTAACCCGGTTTGCAAGTAGCGTGGAGGCAAATAACACTTTAAGAAAAATGTCCAACACACATAGAACACTTTAAACTTTGTGTTTTTATCTCAAGTTTTCTCAATTCCCTATATCACCATTTAATTCAATGTTCATCCTTTGTTTTGTGGACTCCTGACCCCAATCTATTACAATCTTAAAGTATTATCTATTGCTATCACGGACTTCACTCAAGAATCCGCTCTTAACGTGATGAAACAAGACTTTGTGAAGTTAGATCGCCTTGATGGAACTGGCGCCAACGTCAATCGTTGGAAGGACAAGATGATGTTCTTCTTCACCACTTTAAAATTTGCGTATGTACTTGATCTCACTCTTTTTGCAATTCCTCTTCCAAAGGAGGGTGAAATTGACACAAGGAAGGATGAACGAGACAAGCTCCAAGAAGATGAATTGCTTTGCAAGGGTCATATTCTCAACACCCTCTTAGACAACCTTTACGATTTCTTTACAACCGTGAAGAGTTCAAAGGAGATTTGGGCGTGGCTTGAACGTGAATATGCATCTCAAAAGCAAGGCACAAATAAGTTTCTTATTAAAGACATTTTGAGTTTAAATTTATTGATGGTTCCTCTCTTATGGATCAAATCCACAATTTACAAGTGATTGTTTCAAAACTTAAAGACTTGGGTGTTAAAATTTTGGAATCATCACAAGTAGGGGCAATTGTTACTAAGTTTTCTTCTTCTTAGAATGATTATCAAAAGAAGTTGTTGCACACTTTTGAAGTTTTAACTATCGGTAGTGTTTTAAAGCATCTTCGAATTGAAGAAGGTGCAAGAATTCTTTAAAGAAAAGAAGTGTAAGGAGATCCAAAGGTGAATTTTGTGGATGAGAAGAAATCCAACAATTCTAAAAGGAAAAAACCTGAAAATGCTAATGTTAAAAACAAGAAAAAGAATCGAGCTTGCAATAAATATGGAAAGAAAGGGCATTACAAGGCCGAATGCAGATCCAACTAGAAGCAAAAAGGAAACAATGTTCCTAGTACTAACCTTGTTGATGAATGTGCAGAAATTGTGGCAACCTTGACTCTTGGTACTGTGACAGAACTTCACATGGCAACATCAATTC
>JANKOE010000004.1:23717942-23752451 GCA_026284465.1 Erythroxylum citrifolium
GGGTTGAGTCATAAAAAATGGATATGGATATGGGTTGAGTAAAACCCGAACCGAACCCTACCCATTGCCATCCCTACTAACCACTAACTTCTTTTTTTGGTTTTTGTTTTGGTTTTTCACGAGGTGTCTTAGGAGGGTCCCAACTATGAGAAGACATCTTTAAGCCATCCACACTAAAACTAATCCCCGCTCAAGCCGAGTAGGTCCCTTACGGGAAGCAAAGCTCTGGCCTCAAGTTTTAAACGGCTGCATACATGAGGGCGGTTTAAACCCGCGACCTCATTTAAGTTAGGAGAGCCCCTTACCAACTCACTTGCGCCCTAGGGTTACCAACCACTCATTTTTCATTCCTTACTCATTAACCTTTTCTTAAACCCATCAACTAAGCACCCCCTAAAATTTTTGAGAAGTTCAATCTTCTAGTTCAGTTTTAACTTTCCGGTTCGATTTACTTTAATAACTCTTGTTGTTATAGACTATCTTGGAATTTCATCCAAGATACACTAATCGACGTCGGGATTCCAGAGTTGTTGATTAGTCTCATAATGAAGTGCATCTCTACGGTTTCCATTCAAGTCAACTAGATTGGGGAACTCATTGACGCCTTCAATCCCTTCAGAGGTATAAAACTGGGAGACCCCATATCGCTTTACCTTTTTGTCCTGTGAATGGAGCGCTTGGGACACTCTATTAATCAAGCAGTGGCACAAGGTAAATGGAAACTGATCAAGCTAAATAGAAATGGATCACCTCTTTCTCATTTGTTCTTTGCTGATGATCTCATCATCTTCTCAGAAGCCTCACTGGATCAAGTGTTAGTTATTCGGGAAATTTTAAACTCTTCTTGTGCTGTGTCAGGTCAATGAGTTAGTGGAGACAAATCTAGTTGCTTTTATTCCAAAAATACTCCGCATTCGACAACACAGTTGTTAAGCAGAGCCTTGAACTTCAAACAGACGAATGATCTCGGATGTTATCTTGGAGTCCCCCTCCTCCATGGACGGGTCAACAAAAGAACCTACCAATACATCCTTGATAAGGTTCACTAACGCCTCTCCGACTGGAAGGCCAACCTTTTGTCTCTAGTAGGACGCATTACTTTGGCCCAATCTGTTATAGCGACCCTTCCCTATTATACAATGCAGACGGTCCGATTACCCCGAAGTCTATACGATGAGCCGGAGAAACTTATGAGACAATTTTTGTGGGGTTCGTCAAATGGTAAAAAGAGGATTCACCTTGTGAACTGGGAAGAAGTATGCAAACTGAAAGAGCAAAGGGGTCTTGACATTCGGAAAATTCGCGAAACCAATGATGCCTTCTTAGCGAAATTAGGTTGGGCTCTACTTGCCAAGCCCCAGGCCTTATGGGTTCAAGCCCTCTCTACGAAATATAATTTTGATGCAAGCAATCTCCCCACTTCCTTAAACGCCAATGGTGGTTCAATGATCTTGAAGAGCTTATAGGCAATTTAGCACATAGTTCTACAAGGAAGGAAATGGATGATTGCTAATGGCCATAGAACTTGCTTCTGGCTTGACCCTTGAATTGCGGGAATAGGACCCCTGATTACCCATGTTACATCCCCAGTCCTTGATTCCACTCCCAACCTTAGCGTCCATCAATTTGTAGACATTGACAGTAATTAGTATTGGGAAACAATTCAATCTTATCTTCCGACGTCGATTTATCGATTAATAGCAAGCACGTTTCCCCCGATATCTTACCTAGGGCAGGATAAATTGATCTGGGGACCTTCTGACACCGGAGAATTCTCCGTAGCTTCCACTTATTTCAAGCTCATAGCCAATGAAGATGCCCTGCCTTAAGGGGTTTGGAAGGAAATATGGCAATGGAAGGGCCCCCAACACATTCGCTCCTTTCTCTGGCTTCTCACCCACGATCGGTTACTCACTAACTAACACCAAGTCCACAAGCACTTCACTATGGATGGCTCTTGTTACCATTGTCGTCCAGATGATTCCTCATTACACGTCGTACGAGACTGCGTCAAAGCTCGTCAAGTGTGGAACACATTCCCCTCACACATAGTCTCTACTGAATGTTTAACTATGTCGATTTGGGAGTGACTCAGTAAAAATCTCCAACACCATCAACGAGTTTTAGAGCATGATTGGGCGATCCTTTTTAGAACTACTTGCTGGTTTCTTTGGACATGGAGAAATATGACCCTCTTTGATGAACATTTTACTTGGTCTTCCTCACCAAATTATCTCATTTTGTCTTATGCAGGTTTGATACACAAAGTAGCCAAATGGCACAGTCGAGTTGATTTCGATCCTCGCCCTCGACAAGAGCAACTTATTGGATGACGCAAACCTCCTACTGGATGGGTCAAACTAAACACAAATGGAGCTAGCAAACGATCCTCGTCCTCAGCCACAACGGGTGGACTTATCTGGGATAGTGCAGGTAGTTGGCTTAGTGGTTTCTCACAAAATCTTGGATGGTGCTCACCAGTGTATGCAGAACTCTGGGGAGTTTTTACCGGGCTCACGCTAGCGTGGAATCTCGGTTACCACCGGATCGAACTTGAAGTGGACTCCATTGCATTATTCACTATTCTATCCTCTGTAGACAACCACGCAAAGGCTCTCAATCCCATAATCATGGGGATCATCGAGTTGTTCACCTGGAATTAGACTGTTGCTCATCAACATATATATCGAGAGAGCAACAAATGCGCTGATTGGTTAGCCAACTACGCAAGCCATTTTGATATTAGGGTCAGTGGGTCACTTATTTTGATACTTCACCCATTGAATGTCATTCTCTCTTTATTGAGGATATGTCGGAAATGGTTTTCCCTAGATTGATTATGTAATATATTTCGGTAGCTTTCCTTAAAAAAACTGATCAATTTATTAACTAATTAATCAAATTTTGTAAATTGATAAGTTTTTATAAAATAAAATTAATTAATTAATTTTTATTTAAAAATATTTTTAATTAAAATTTAAATTCATTGATAGATAAAGATAATATCTTTCAATCATATTTCAAATTTTTAAAATTTTTCAATCTTTAGTCAATTTTATGATCGTTTAATATCGTTGAACCATTTAAATCTTAAACCTCTTGTCTTCCTCGATCCTAACTGACTAACAATTTTCTACAATAAATTAAATAATTCTTCAAAAATTGTATTGACACAACTCATCTTGCGATTATGAGTGTAAGATTTGTTTTTACATGAGTTAAAGAAAATGAAAGCTTTGAATATGAATTTTTTAGTACCTAATTTAAATGTACCAAATGAAAACATCTTTAAAATAAAGAAAAGACATATATATGAAGGAATGCATTTATTTAAAGTAAAGGGATAGCAAAATAAATAAAAAGGAATATTCTTTACAGGTATTTCTTATTTTAAAATTTAAATTGTTTATTTTTTTAATTTAATTATTAAGAAATTTACTCCAATTAAGACTTTTGTTAATAAATATGTTATTTACATTCATTAATGAATTAAGAGTTTTGATAATTAAAAGACCAAAATAAAAAAACATTAAATTGAAAGAATGTATTTATGTTTGTATTACTAAAAAAAGAAATATAAATATTAAGAATAATTCCTTTTTCCTCAGGCTTGAATACACCCTAATCTCAGAAAACACATTCAGCCCAGTTTTGGCCTAATAGACCCAAACTCGTAACATCTGCAAATGGCGATGAATTGGTGGTAGGGTCGGTTTCCATGTGATAATATTATAATAACATTGGCTGCTCTGACTATCTCTTTATCTTCTTCTATATGACCAAGCACTACTCCACCTTGTGAAAACTTCTGAGACAGAATACGGGAAATCCAATCCCAAAGTTTTGAATCGCATACCCAAAAAGAATCAAAGCCGCCATGGCTGCTACGTTTACAGGGGTTGGCGTTGGGATAGGTCTTTCGTGCTCCACTAGCAAGCTTCTTCAGAGTAAAACCTCCCCGTCTAGATCGTCTCGATGTTATGTCAAAATGACCGTTTCAGTTGAAGAGGAGAAGAAGAAGAGCTTCACCCTCCAAAAGTCTGAGGAAATTTTCAATGCTGCTAAGGTATGCCTAAATTTTCGCTTTTTGTTTGTATGCTTGGAATTGAAGAATTAAAACTGAATTCCAGTCTTCATTTCTGGAATCTGAAATGGGATTGTGTTGTTTAATGTTTTATATTAAGGGTTGCTGATAAGGGCGTTGTATAATTCAGTGTAATATTTGAACTCTCGAAGCCTTGAACTGGGCAAATTTTAATGTTCTGATAGAATCATCATCATCTGTAATGCTTCTGTGAAATGGGTATTGAGAACATGTAGGAAAGCATTCAGCTTTGGCATCTGTTCATATAGCAGTTGAGTTGTTTCACATTTTTGAGCCAGGGCTGTTGAGTTGCATCTTTTTTTATGAATAAGCTAGAGTTCAGCTTCCAGTGTGGAAATTGGTTCCTTATATATTGCTAACGGCTTCACTGTCATATAAAACAAATTTGCAGGAATTGATGCCAGGAGGTGTGAATTCACCTGTACGTGCTTTTAAATCTGTCGGCGGACAACCTATTGTCATGGACTCTGTCAAGGGCTCTCACATGTGGGATGTAGACGGGAATGAGTACATTGATTATGTTGGTTCGTGGGGTCCGGCGATTATTGGTCATGCAGATGATGAGGTTTTACTCTTCTTCACTGCCTTCTTTTTGTAGGCAGTTCATCATTTGAATAGATTGGGTTTGGATTCTGTGAACGTACTTAGGAGATTAGTATCATACATTTGATGCCCTTTGCCAAATCAATTGGACTAACATTACTAGCAGGTGCTTGCAGCCTTGGCTGAAACAATGAAGAAAGGGACCAGCTTTGGTGCTCCTTGTCCTCTGGAGAATATTCTGGCAGAGATGGTGATTAAAGCAGTTCCAAGCATAGAGATGGTGCGATTTGTAAATTCAGGAACAGAAGCTTGCATGGGTGTGCTTCGACTGGCCCGTGCCTTTACTGGAAAAGAGAAGATTATCAAGTTTGAGGGTTGTTACCATGGCCATGCTGATCCATTCCTTGTCAAAGCAGGCAGTGGTGTTGCAACACTGGGGCTCCCTGACTCTCCTGGTGTGCCCCAAGGAGCAACCTATGAGACTCTAACTGCCCCATACAACGATATTGAAGCCATTGAAAATCTTTTTGAGACGAATAAAGGAGGGATTGCGGCATTAATTCTTGAGCCTGTTGTAGGAAACTCTGGTTTCATTCCTCCGAAATCAGACTTTCTTCATGCCCTTTCCAGGATCACAAAAGAAAATAATGCTCTTCTAATCTTTGATGAAGTCATGACTGGATTCCGTCTGTCATATGGAGGAGCTCAGGAGTATTTTGGTATAACTCCAGACCTCACAACCCTGGGGAAGATTATTGGTGGTGGCCTGCCAGTTGGTGCATATGGAGGGAGGAGAGAAATCATGGAGATGGTTGCCCCTGCAGGCCCTATGTACCAGGCAGGAACTTTGAGTGGGAATCCTTTGGCAATGACAGCGGGTATACACACGCTAAAGCGATTGCAGAAACCAGGAAGTTATGAGTATTTGGATAAGATTACAAACCGACTTGTTCAAGGCATTCTAGATGCTGGGAAGAAGGCTGGTCATGCTATGTGTGGTGGGTATATAGCAGGGATGTTTGGGTTTTTCTTCACGGAAGGTCCTGTTCACAACTTTTCTGATGCAAAGAAAAGTGATGCCGCCAAGTTTGCCAGGTTCTATCGAGGAATGCTGGAGGAAGGTGTATATTTTGCTCCATCACAGTTTGAAGCCGGGTTTACAAGTTTGGCTCATACTGCTGAAGATATTGAACAGACAATATCAGCAGCGGACAAAGTTTTCCAGAGAATTTAGGGCCTTTGTTTACCATGTTGTTGTAGTTCCCCTTCTCCAGTTTCACCCTTGTTCTTTTGGTAGGTGAGCTGACAAATGTTTGTAGCGAGTTCCCTTTATTGAGAGCCTTTACCTTGTATCTTTGAAAACTTATGTTCAATCGAATGTGTCACACTTACTATCTACCTATCCTGATTCCTGAGCCCCTCCATGACCCATTTCCTCTCCTCTTTTCCCTTCTTTCCTGGCACTACCAAAAGTTCACAAACCCGAAGTAAAACTCGCACTGCTTCCAAAGAGTATGAACACATTCTCCAGCATCAACAACAATATTGATTTTAAGGATGTCTTGCCTCAAACGAAGAATACCGAACTTGCATTAGAATCATTAGATGATGGTAGTTAGCATTAACCGTAGTTTTTGTACACCACCCTCAAACTTGCAAGAATACGAGTCTTTGAAATGCAAATCTTCTGGAATTGTTCTGAAATGTATAGAGAGCTTGAAGAGGACAATTATTTCTATAAATGCTATAGATCTTTCGAGGTCTTAAAATAACAAAGTGAGGAAAGGAAGATGAGAAAATGGAACAAGGAAAAAGCAACACAGACCATTTTCGGTAACTTAAAGCACTTGGCTACACATGAATACTGCAACAACTAACATTGATGCCCAAAGAATACATTTTCTGTTTTTAAAGCATCGATGCTCGGTAGACAATTTCACTGAATATCAACATATTTGCCTTCACAGTATGGAACAAGAGCATACAATTTTCTTGGGAGATTTGTCAATCTTCTTTTCTGTTGAAAAGCCAAAAGATTACGTTACATAAAAAGATTCCAGCTACAAGCATGATGAGAAATGGATGATACAACAATCAAACCATTGTTTGGAAAACTATACATAGCATTCAAGTGTTGTAGCACAAAACAATAGTAGTACTAATAATAAAAATTATGCAGATTCAGATTAAGGATCTTAAGTTAACAACAGTGCGTAAAGGTAATATTCTGAAAGGCAACCCTTGTTTCAACATGATGAGAGAAGATAAGCCAACAAACAGATAGCTTGAATATGAAGTTAAGTAAGATCATTTAGATATTCCTAAAGCAAATTTTATAACATTCACCAAAGACAAATTAACCCACTGTTGGCCCCACTATTAGGAAGTTTTTGAGGAAAAAGAGAATTTATATTAGAATAATACAGCTCATGGTGTTCTATCCCTAGGTTTTCAAACATGCTGATTCCATCCCAAATCTCACTACAAATATCAAGTTAAAATAAGCAATTCCATCAATGGAATGTTACCTAACTAGCGGAAAGGCAGTCAGTTCTCTACCAAACAAACACATGATCGGCCAGTCTGGACGCTTTACTTTTAGTTATTAGAAGCTTCTCTTGTTGGATACACAAGTAGATCAGGCCACAAGAAAATCAACTGACCCCACGCAGTTAAAATTAAAGTTTAAAAAAGGAACAGTCACCTAAATAGTCTTGAGCCAACAAATGAATTTCAAGTATAACATTTTCGTCAATTAAAAGCGTTAGCATTTTGGAGTTCATAAACCCTCAGGAATATGTCTTTCAATGACAAACAATGCCTACTAGAGCACAAAAAAGAAAACTAATCTCAAACGGACATCAACCTTACTTGAAATAAGTGGAATAAGAAAGTTTTGACGGAAAGCTTCAATAAATTAAGTTCCAAAGACCAACATCTCAACAAATAACAGAAACAACTCCTGCAAGCCCAATTTTCAGCTGACATATTAAATACATTGAAATGCAAATTATAAACCTGTAAAAATAATCAACAACCATTATGATGGAGTAACATATCATATGTGTGTGGATATAAGATTAAGATGGGAAATACCTGTTTTAGTTTTTGCTGGAGAAGGCTGTACAACAACATGCATTATGATGATACCCCCGGCAACTTCGCCAAAGGGTGTTCTACACTGACCAACAGTCTTGTTGTTATCCAAAATTTTACCAGAACATATCAGTTTGATTTCATTCACTGCCTTAGGATTAATGGTTTTACCTATATAAGAAAATCAAAGGGAAAATTGAGGAAAAAAAAACCTAACAACAGAAATAGACAGAAACTCCTCTAAATGCCAGGCTATTTCATACTGATAGATTGCCAGTTTTAGATTGAGAAATCTACAATTTATCATTCTTGGCAGCTGACCGTGCAAGGTCTGGACGAGCAATCTTATTTTCAATCCATCATCATATTGCAACCTTTAACAGGCATCTCAAAATTTTCACAACAATGCAAGCATCCATAAACAATCTTTTCTATTTCCAAATTGCATGTAAATTACAAGGGGTCACAAAGAATCAGATATCTTTCTCCAGCTTCAAGTCCAAACCGATATGATCTTTCAGTAATTCTTCATGAAGGTAATAAATGCATTCTCAGATGCATCATTTTACTAAAAAGTAAAGCTTATGACATAAACCAGTCAAACTCAAAATTACATATATTCTCTAAGTTTCTGAAAGAAGCACTTAACTTTTGAAATGATATAAACATATAATACAGAGTGACCACTAATTCCAAAATTGTCATTGACAAGCTACTTGACTCCTTTCTAAGACTGTCCAAATTTTCGCCAAAGTTTGTAATTTGCATAGAACCACCATCCTATAACAAGAAATGAGTTTTGTTTATACGTACAAATAACCCATTATTCTCACTTCTAAGTGTTCCAACCAACGAAATCACACCCACAACACAGAAATAGAAAACTCAAACACAAGACACCAATTCTCAGAATAACCGAAATTACTTAAACAAAATCAAACATTGGGACCCGGTTTTTCCGGAAGTAGGTATTCAGACAAGACAAAAAAGGGCCAACCTTTGGGCCAATCGGAGACAATTCGCTGCTTAAGCATGTCGACCGTGGAGGCCGACGAGTACCGAAAAGGGCCGATGTCAGAGCCGTCGAAAACCCTGAACTTGATGTCAACCAAATCCTCCTCCGGCATTTGACTGTTGACCTTAACTTCTGTCCTTCTACCCAATCAGCTACTCCCAATTACACCTCTCTCCGATTTCGAATGAATCAACAACAACCAGCTCATCAAATTCCAGAAACCAACCAACCAACCAACCCGTGTTGTTATTAACAGATCTAAACTCAACTCAATCGAAATGACCAATAATTTCTAATATATTTATTTATTATATTTTCATTATAAAAAAAAGCAAGAAATTGAGTAGTGATAAAAAATTAATAATTAAACAATTAAATAAAATCCATACCTTAAAGAAAGAAGCAAGAAGAAGGCGATTTTCGGAGCCCCGCTTTAGTTTTCTTCTATAGAGAGCAACGCGGTGTTGGGACTCTCAGTACGACATCGTTTTCCTCTTCGTCTTTCACCACCCCAAAAAAAAAAAAAGGCGGATAACCAAACGACGACGGTTGAGGTTTCGTTTCGTCGCTTTCTGGTCAAAAAGGAAAGTCGAGGGATTACTTTAGCATAACAAAACCCTAAACCCGAGAAAATGAAGAGACCAAGAGAAGAAGAAGGAGAAGGGGAAGAGAAGATGGAGATTGTGTGGCAAACACCCGCCAATCCTCCTCAGAAACAAGATTACATCTTGCGAAATGGTCGTTTATTCTTTCATTTCAATTGAAGCTAGGAGATTACATCTCGAAGAGAAAAAAAAAATGATTATTTTGGCGGGAAATATGCAGGGAGGCGCCACGTGAGACCATACTACTTCGAGTTCATCTCACATGTGAAGAAGCGTTGGGCGGGGAAGACAATTGTTGATTTGTTCGCGGAAGAGTTCAAAGGCCGACCTTATGATTACTACGTACGTCTGCATGTTTGTGTTTATGTGTTCTATTTAGAATGTGCATTGATTTTAATAACTGAGGGTTGTTGATTTAGGTTAATGCAGTAAAATGTGGACGCATACAAGTTGATGGAGAGATGGTCCCAGTTTCCTACATTGTTAAATCTTCTCAAAAGATTAGCCATTTCTTGCACAGGTTTCCTAGTCATTTCATTTGGTTGCAATGTAACTTAGAGGTGTCTTGGATTTATGAGTTTTTTATGGATTGATTGATTTCGATAAGGTTGTTGTAGGCATGAACCTCCGGTTATGGATTTGGGTGTTTCCGTTCTTCAAGAAGAAGACGATGTTGTTACTGTTTTCAAGCCACCAACTGTTCCTGTAAGTGTGCTATGACTCGACATTTTCTGTTAATGAATGAACTCGTTATATCTACATGCGAATTGTTAAAACCATCTCCTAAAGGAACACTAATGTGGTCATTGTGTGTCGAGGTTTGGTTTGTAATGTCAATGTTCTAAGAGTATTTTGTGTGATTGAACATCTATCCTCTCCCACTTTTTGTTTTAGGTTGTTATTAAGTTGATGTGGAATTGCTCTGTAGGTTCATCCTTGTGGTCAATATCGGAAGAATACCGTTGTTGGAATCCTTCAGGCCGAACATGATTTAGCGCCTCTCTTTCGTATCCAAGCATTATACTTTGGAAGCATGCATTCTAGCTAGACGTGGTTCATGGAAAAGGCTATGAAAGTTTAAATAGCTTCTTGTGCTTGGCCATTGCGATTTTCCCCCCTCTTTTTCTATATGATTTTGCTATTTCCAGTTATCTTTCCCATAACTCCGTCATAGCGGTACATCGGCTGGATCGTCTTGTCTCAGGACTTCTTATCTTGGCCAGAAATGCATCAAAAGCAGATCTTTTCAGGCAACAGGTGAGTCTGTTGTTTTGTTCATCATTGTTGTTCATTGGAATGGATAATCATATTTAAAAATGAGATCGATATTGTAATCCAAAATATTGACAGGAGTTTGTGACTCTGCTGTCAATCCTGTTCGTCATTGCAGATTGAAGCTGGGGTTGTGAAGAAACAGTATGTTGCAAAAGTTATTGGTATTTTTCCAGAGGATGAGGTAAATCCTTGTCTAATTAAATGATTTCTACATGTTATTTAATTTGATGACTTCTCAGTTCTCTCCTATGGACTCTGTGAATTGTTGAGATGACTATGCATTCTGAATGTAAGAATTTGTATCATTTACAAGCGGTGAGTTTAATAACTGTATCAATTGTAAAGGTTCTCATAATTGGTTGGTGTTGAAATACACCAATTGGCAGCTGCTGTTTACCTAAGTATTTAACTATTCCCATAATATGTGGATGTGGCTATGTTCATCCTTGAGGTACAGTTGTTTGAAAATTATGCTGATGGTTTGCTGGTTAATGGTTCTTATCTATTTAACCTCTACTTTTTCATTTTTATGCCAGCAAGTTGTTGATGTTAACATAAACTATAATGCTCGAGAAGGGAGAAGCACGACAGAGGTGAGGCTTTGTTGATTTCTCTATCAGGAGCCACAGCTGCTTCAAAGTGCATCCTCCACTTTCATAATAACATCTAATTTATAGATCTTCTGATCATATGTTCATTATGAAGTATTCATTTGTACTACGGTGGATATCAGGTGATAAGGCTTCTTTCTGGATGAATAATATTCACTTGCGTTTTTTTTCAATTAATTTGTGTTATATTCATCAGTAATCTTCTTTGTGTTAACACATGGTGTAACTTGTGTCAATCTTGCATGATTGTACGTGTGCTTGCAAATTTGGGATCTTTTTCTATCCATAATCCTCACTGCTATTCTCTGATGTTACTTTGTATTATAATCGCTGTTCTGCTGATGAGTGAGTTATATACCTGTGGTGGTTGAAAATGCTGAGTGGTTTATTTACCTCTAGTCTTACAGGCGGTTGATTCATTGCAGTACACTGATTCTTAGAATTTATAATTTCTTCAGGTCAGTGACTCTCATGCCAATTCTTCTGTGAAGGGGAAGCCTTCTTGTACAAAGTTTACAAGGATAAGAACCAATGGAACTCATAGCATCGTGTTATGTAAACCTGTCACTGGCCGAACTCATCAAGTAAGGGAACTTCTGAACAAGAAATTGCTGTTAGAAATACATATTTTAAAGGCTTCAGTAGAAACCCTTACGCCATATGGAAAGGAGAAGCCTTGATTTGAAATTTCTTTTTGGTTTTTGTTGCTTTTGGCTAATATTGGCTCTTATCTTTTAAAATAAAATTTATCTTTGGGAAAGAACGATGGGTGTTCTTGATGAGTAGTGGTAGCAAATTGTAGAAATCTTGAGGAATATACAAGGGCTAAATGGTTAATGACTAATTGAGCCTCGTACAAGCAAATGAGAAATCATGCTAGCCGAAGAGGGAGCAGAAGCTATAGCAGCAGAGTAGCTGCTCATTCAGAATCCCAGGATAATAAATTCCTATATCTAAACCTTCTTTGTTTTGGAACACAAATGAGTCCAGCTTTTTAGTATTCTTTTGGATTTTCATCCTTTCTTGACATGAGCAATTCGTCATTTTGTATTTTTCGATACATACAGGTGCTCTTTTTGAAAATGCAAACATGTTAAATGGCTTAATTTGAGCCTACTGATTTTATGGATTCATCTTTATTGGTCAATCTTTCTTCTTCTCGCTATACTTCTTGCCTTTAATGTTAACAATGCCCTTTATTCATTCTCGGTAAGAAGATTTACCCATTTTTTCCCTTGTCATATCTTAACTTAGGATCCATCTTCTTTGGGTATATGACATTTACATGCCACAGTTTAAATCATCTCTTTTTTCTTCTTTTCATGTAAACTCATAAATGAGATTGTGTTGACACCCATTTTACTGATGGATATGGTGAAATTATAACTTGTGTTAATCAATCTGTTTCTCTCTCTCGCCCCCCTTAGATTCGAGCTCATTTACAGTATTCGGGACATCCAATAGCCAACGACAATCTTTATCTCTCTGAACATGTTCAGAACCGCTCCACTAATGGGAGGACTGCTGATAGAGCTGCTTTCAATTCTAGCTATTCTCCTCCATCAGGAAATAATTCATGTAAACTTGAAGAAAATTGTGAGGAAGATTTCAGCATTGATCCATTGTGCACAAATTGTCCAAATTTGGCTCCAAAAGGGTGAGACTTCAACCTGTGATGGTACTTTTGGTAGGATGCATATTTGTCAAGTTTCACTTGTGCTTACTATAAATGTGGATTTGTGCTGTAACATGTGTGATGCTATTATGGTACAATGGCTGCAGTCTGCACTAAATTACTTACAGACTGCAACACAATTGAGTGAATTATGTGCAGTTTCTAATAAACCATAACCCAAGGATTTTTTGAAATCTTGCTCAAGTTGACATTTTAGTTGCTGTTGCCAAAGATGAAATTTCATACTTCCCTGCTGACAAAGTAGGAAATATAAATTCATGGTATTGTTGCCTCTTTTTTTTTTCTTATTTGAAATTCACACTTACTACAACACGTATACAGTCAATTTCCTTGCATTATAGCTTCTTTCCATATCTACGTTAACATTCCAAATTGCATCATGTCCAGTTACTGTCATTTATCTTCTGCTTATAGTGCTTGTGGTTAGAGGTGGGGGCACAATTGTATTAATAAATTGGTGGTTGTTTTACCATAATCTCATTAGTTGCTTACACCTGAATCGTGGTATTGTTGGTTCCAGTTGACTTTTATCTGAATGCGTGTTGCATTTTCATGTAAAATGTGTGCATATACTTGCTTCTGAGTTTTGTTTTCGTTTCTTGTAGATATGATGAGCTTGAAGAAGGTTTATGGCTTCATTGTGTGCAATATTCTGGACCTGGATGGGTTTATAAATGTCCTTATCCAAATTGGGCAACTATATCGAAGTTTGTACCTTCTTCCTCCTCTTATTTCCTTTTCCCCATTAATATTCACTTATTAAAATCAAAAGCTTGTGCTTCCAAAGTTTCCTAACAGTTTCATGATAATGTTATTGTCCCTTTTTCTTGTTGTCTATAAAAAAAATGCAGTTTTTTATATTTCTTCAACCTATAACAGAAGACTGAAATTACGTATATATATAATAATAGTTTGTACTTCCTTTCATACCTGCAAAGTGAGTGTATGTGTATAATCTGTATGGATATTATCAAGCAAGTCTGTGTAATCGAATGTATTTGTCAATCGTTTCTCATGCCAATTGTTGAACTTTTAAGAGAATGTTTTGTTTATTTTGAAAGAACGACAGAGTTATGAAGAAGGACAGAGTTATGATGAATCCGTAGTGGTCCATACTTCCTGGGAAAATATAAACGGTTTTTTCATGCCAATTGTTAAACGTAGAAGAAGTCTTGGTTTTGCAGGAAACTAAGACCTGGTTAGATATGCACCTCAACTTTTGCTTTGGTTTTGCAGGATTGATTGAAAAGATGTATATGCTTAGCCCATGCGGTACAATGGGATGCCGAATATCTTTAAAATGCTGATGATACCAACATTTTTAAAAGCAAGCTTATTATCTAGAGAGGATTGACATCCACTTTTTGTGTTGATTAGCGGCCTGCTTTGATCATAAAGTATTAAAAAGTAGTCAGGTCCTCTTCATCTATCATGCCATGGAGCATAAGCATTGCATCAGCCACTAGCTCAATGGAGATGAAAGCTACGACAATTAATTTCGATTAGAGACAAAAAGTTGCGCAACTAATCTGGATTAGTCAGTAGATAAACTTGTGATTCTTGCAAATTATTGATGTTACTTGCAGCATTAGCTTACTTAATACGTGTTTTATGGTTAAATGCAGAAGCTCCATTTGCCGGGGAGCATATGAATTAACTTAATGTGTGTCATGACATCTAACAATGTCCAATTATGTATAAGATTGGTCTTTGTGGGTTCTTTTTCTTGAAGTTGTTCAAAAACTCGTTTGATGCCTGATATTATGATGATCATGTAATTTGTACAAATTAACTATGCTGCAACCATGTATATAAAGCTTAATATGCATAAAACATTTGCTTCAACATTTTTTGAAGTTATCACGATTGTAACTAGGGATGAGAATGCTTAAGAATATATGGACCAAAAAGAGAAGCTTAACGCAAGCACAAAAGGTAGGCAATTATTTGTTATCTCCTGTTGTCATACTCTGCATGCATTTAATTATGAATCTCAAAGAGGTTACCTTTTTATGAACCAAATCTACTAAATGATTAATATGTAAAGTTGCTCATTTATAATCAAAATATAATAGGTTTAAGTCATAGAAACTGTGTTTTTTTAATTTTCATTCAGTTTGGAAATTATAATTCAAATGAATAATCTACAAAAGAGGAATTCATACAATACCATTGGAGATAAGGTTCATTTGATAAAACTACACACTATGTATGTTAAACATTGCTAGTGCCTGTATGTGCTGGTTGTCTCAAACAAAAACTAAGCTCCTCTAATTAATGAAGAAAAATTACATTCTTTTCTTTTGAGCTTGACACATATTCCATCTATGTCTGAACTGACACAATAGTCAGAGACTGTGGTAATGAGGTTCTTGGTGTACACGAAAGGGAAATCCGGATTTAGCCTCTCCTCCTACATGACAAACATGCCATTGCCAGTCATTCCAATGCACGTTTTAAGATTCTTAAGAGGTTTTCTAATTTTCCCTGAACATGAGATCATTGACATATATAAATGAATTAGCAAAATTAAAATTTAAGATGATGAATCCTATAGGCCTTAATCAAGATTCCTCATGGTCATGGTAAAACAAAACAGCTTAAAAAGAAGTATTTTAAGTTTGGCATATATGGTAAAGAAGAAGAGCATTTGAACAAATGAACAAATGCTTATGGCGAAATAATGAATGATGTAGGCAGCAAGCAAGCATTGAAGAGTGACTGTCCATTTGCTAGCTTATAAGTAACAGTCAATGGTTTCTTCCGATAAAGATTTAATCTGGAAAGAGTCAGGTGCAAAATTGGACGCAGTGATAATAGAGCGAATACTTACTATGAGCGGGAGCGGCAAAACTTGGGAAGTTGAAATTATTAGAACTGCCCATGTGAATTAAGGATAGAGTCAGCTGTATTCAAAGTGGTCCAACTACTAAGCCCCAGAGAAGAATCAGAATCCCATCCCTTCATGATGATTGATTCAGCTTTCCCAAATCCATTCAACCCATAAATTTAATTATACCAGGACTCATCCTGTGCGAGGTATATTGAACAATGACAGGAGTTGGAATATTCCGTTTTATCTAGGTATAATATGTAGTATTTCGTTTTTTCAACTGGAGGAAGCGAATATACAAGGCTACAGTGTGAGGAGCTACTCACGAGTCACCACCCTATGCTTACTATATTTAAGAGCGATGCAGGAACTTTATAGAATAGAAAAATGAAGGAATGTGCGCAAGGCAGGAGTGTTTGGGAGTTAGAGGTTGGAAACTGTGTTACAGCCACACACATTCATGTAACTAGCAAGTAGGAAGCAGGGCATGCAGGGCCCAGTCATAAGGATTTTAACTTGCGGAATCTCATTACACATCTTTTATGGTTAGTGGTTGGGTCAGATGGGTTGATAAATGTGTATTTATGTAAAGAAAAGCTAAAGATTAAAGAATCTGAAACGCATGTGCCAGTGGGTGTGGGTTAAATGAAAAGGGTAAAAATAAATTATAATAATTAGACAAGACGTATGAAAGAGATGGTTAGGACTTAGGACTGTAAGATAAGAGTTATATATATAGGTGTGGAACCTAGAGGCATGCAGTTGCAGTTGCACACACAGCGATAGACTCACATGGAGGTACCCAGAAAGCTTTGGTCATTTGTCCCAAAAGACAATCCACATGGGGGTGACTCAGCCCCACCCTGTTCCCCGTATCATAACCATCCAGTCTTCGTAACAACTAATCGCTTTTGTAGATTGCAATCCATGATTTGCTTTCTGCTGTTGTTGCTACAAAATATCAGCGACGCCGTTCTTCCACCAATCACTTAATATATACAACAGACCAAGGGAAACAGTTAATGTTGAAGTGCAAGCTTTTCCTTGATAAGCATGAGGTCAGGATTGTCAAGACCAAGATACACAAAATCATCGCACAAGCAACGGAGTCAACCGTAGAGGTGTTGTATTTAAAAATGGAACATGGTTATGAAATTGAGAAGGAGATGTTTCTGCCTATCGCTACAGAATTCGATAGGCCACTGAGTATATCTAAATGGCATCCTTAATCCCAAAGTGATCTAGGCTTTCTTTGACTTGAATGCAAGCCAACCCATTTTGGACTTAATTAGACGATCTTAATCACATTTAGAAATTGTTTGAATTTAATTAATGCTCCTGATCATCATTTTTAATGTTAGCTTGTTTTGGAAACTGTTATGTTCCACTTCAGTATCTTTCGCAAGTAAAGTTCAATCAACCACGTGGTATTCCACTACTTATTGCATCAAGTTAACAGAAAAAAATAAAGACAACTGGACCAATACTTGATTCAATGAGAATCGTTTTAAAACGTAATTAGCTTAGCTCTTTAATACATGTGATCTGAAATGGATATAGAACAGCAAATCTATGGTTGCCCCCGAGGGAAACCAAAACGCAGGCCCTCAACATGAAAAGCGATAAGAAAGACTGAACATGGACCCCCAAATGTCTATTTGTCCTGTAAATGTAATTCTTACTTACCTGGAACTATAACAACATAGCACGTGGCAAGAGGGTTGAGCAGGTCGCCCAAGTGCCGCCCTTCTTTTTTGTGAAGTAGAGGAAGGAAGGAAGGAAGGAGAGAGCATCTATTTATTTTAAAATCTAAAAATATATGTCCCAGTTTTGGAGAGCCGGTGCGAAGGAATGGAAAGAATCCATCAATCCGGCTTCTGTTTATGAAACGCCGCGTGGAGCTTGCTGGTTCACTGTGTTCCAGATACGCAAGCTGATAGGTTATTTTTCTCAGCTCACAGGCTGCCTTTAAGATCATTTAACTCACGCCCCATTTGCTCAGCTATACCCAATCAAATGCTTTCGACGCCACTACTCTTGTCTCCAGACGGCCCGGCAACAAGGTATTTACGAGCGAAGCAACTAATGTGAAGAGTGAAGAGCTAACCTAAAAGGAGAAACAATAAGCAACTTGACATATGCACTTGTATGATTCACTCAGGTTGTTTAGAATACTCTAAATTGAATTCAATTGTAGTAGTATAAAAAAAGATAAGCTCAATTCATGAATGTAATTGAAACTTCTCTTCTTTATAAATTAAATTCACCCCTCTAAATATCATAATTGAATTCACTCCTCCAAGCTCCACGCCCTACCTTCCCGCTCTTCTCTTGTCTATTGTGACATGTGAGTTTTAACTTTTAACTAATAAAAATATGTTTAATTATATTTGTAAAGTTTATTTTTACTTATAATTTTTCTAATTTATGAATATGAAATATTAAATTTTATTTTCTATTTTTATATAAACATTTAACTCACTTAAAAAATTATAATATTAAAATTAGCTATTTTATAATTTTAATTTTATAAAATAAAATTTTTCTTTTTTAATTCTATTAAAATTTAATAAAAATATACATGTTATTGATTTTTATATTAATAAATAAAATTATTCTTATTATTTTATCAAGTTACTATTACTACATTTCATTAATTATAAAAAAAAGTTTTTAACATATAATGCTAATTAATTTTACCTATAATTATAATAATTAATAATATATTAACCACCGATTTATAATTATCAATGAACCTTTTTACTTATATACTATAATCCTCATCGTTCAATCGAAAATCATATGATACGATTGCATTGTGAAAGTTAATATAATACTGCCTTGAGTACCACTTATATATTAATTGTAACAATTTGCACTTGATCTTCTTGAACAAAGTACATTTGATTATTTCATATATTATTTTTATCTATTTTTCTACTTAAGAATACTTTCTTTACATTTGATGTAATTAAGATCTATTATGGTCACCAAAATTAGAATTAATTGGAATAAAGAAAATAATCTTATTATCAGTCAACAGTATATGAAATAATTGAATTCAATTTCAATATTACTAGGTTTGTGTCAAACAGTATAAATTGAATTTAATTCAATCTCATTAATGTAATTGATTCCAATTCGTTAATGAATTCAATTGAAAAATTTTCAAAAAAGTATAAAAGATGGTCCTTTTTTTTTTATAAAAGAAATGCAAGCTATTCCATTACATGTTTATTCTAGGGTGATAAACAACAGTCCAGTTTCGAGTAAGAAGAAAATGGATGTTCTGAACAATGAAATTGGGAGTCCTGGAGCGGCGACACGAGGAAGAGAGGAGAGAAAGAGAGAGAAGATAAAACGAGATTGATTTCCCTGTTAGGTTACTTTAGCAAATAGCAGCTTCAACTCGCATATCCAAAACGTAGAAGGGAACTAACCAACACTGGTTAGTTACGGGGAGGAGAGGAGAGGAGACGGTCATCATTCAAAGTCCGTCTGTCAAAATATTTGCGCCTTTCTGACACACGCACACACATACTGTGCAGTAGAGAGAGAGAGACAGAGAGCATTGCTCACGGATGATGACGTCTAATATTAGTAACTCACAAAGCCCGACAAGCCCAAAACTAGATTCACTCCTTTCGTAATTTCGTTACAAGGGAAGGATAATAAAGGCATTTCATTTCAGTCTCTCTCTTTTTGCCTTAACTTCACCCACTCTTTTTAAAGACCAGTAAAGCGGGAGACGCAGATGTAGGCGCAGTCACAGAAAGAGAGAGAGAGAGAGAGCTATGGCTTTTCGCCAGTGATAAGATAGAGAAAGAGAAAGAGCGAGCGGTTTTTATCCAGGACAAAAGAGTACGTAACTCAGCCAGATTTAGAGAGAGAAGAAATAAGAAATGACGAAGATAGTTCATGAACAGAATTTGGAGAAGCAAATGGGTTGCATGGCTGGCTTTCTTCAGATCTTTGATCGACCAAATGTTCTCATCGGGAAGCGTCTCTACGCCACTAAACGCCTCCCTCCGTCATTGGTTAGTTCACTCCGTTTGTTTGTATTTTCGCCATTTTTCTTGTTCTCTAATTGTGTAGTTAACCATCTGTGTTTCAGTTGGTTGACTCTACGCCTGACCCTGATACGTGTATGAGCTCTCTGGCGATGTCCAGAGAATTGGAGAAACATCAGCTCTCAAGATCCGTGCCTTCCCCCGACCGATTCAAGCAATCTCCGGTGACCGAACTCCGATCGCCGGCGCCGGAGGCTGCGGCTCCAGTAGATGTTCAGTCCAAAATGCCGCTTCCTCTTCAGATATTTGAATTAAAAGAGGGGACTAAGTCATCGCGGAAGTTCGGTAAAGAAGCTCCGAGACTTTCGCTCGACAGCAGAGCAACGTTCGATGCAGCAAAAGGAGGTCTCAAGCCAAAGGAGAGTCGTCAAAACCCTGCGTTTATGTCAGCAAATCGTTACGAGAATAATGGAGAAGATAGCGATAAACAGCGGCGATCGCCCAGTGTAATCGCCAGACTAATGGGATTGGAAAAGTTACCGGAGTCCGAATCTGAAGAATCGAAGAAACCTGAACTTCGGAGATCTGCTTCTGAGTCTAGAGCTTCTAGAGATCTTCTTCAGTATCGTTTCATCGACGGCATCAATTTTCAGCTAAAGCAGCCACAACAACAGAGCACGGAGAGTGATAACATGACCAGAGAAGGCGTCATTAAGGATCCGATGGCTAATGCTAGAACAGGTGATCCAAAGGCGTATAATGCCGTACGCAATGTGAGAGCTGAGCCAGCAAGAGCACAAAACAGAGGCATAGGGCAGAGAAAGAATTTCTTTGATTCGGCAGATTTTTTCCCAGAGCCAAAACAGGCTGTGTCTGCTTATGGTGAGATTGAGAAGAGGTTGAGAATGAGAGGTATCGATGAGCCTTCCAAAGATCTCGAGACTCTTAAACAAATCCTCGAGGCTGTGCAACTAAAAGGCCTTTTACATTCCAAAAAGCCACCAAACCAATTCTGTAACAGAAACTTCGTGTACGATAGGAGTTTATCACGCGATGAATTTCCAATCGTCGTAATGAAACCGGCGAGATCAACGTCGCCCATGAATCGAAGAATTGGGCACGACTCGCCCCCTTCAAGTTTCAGAACGAGGGCTGGTGTTCGGCGTGATTCGTATCCCTCTGGCGAGACACCACCGACATTGAGTCCGAGACGTGAAGGGCCGGCGATTGAAAGGAATGTACGAAACCAACCCAGAACTACCATTCCTGTGGACATTCGATTGAAGTGTTCTAACAGAAGACCACTGACTGTTGAAACGCAGAGGAGGGTGAGTAACGAGTCAATAGAGCAGAGAAGAGGATCTCCAGTTCAGTCTCCGAAGATTAGTTCTAGAAGAAATGTGATAGATCAGTCCACAAATAGATCACCTAGAAACCGAAAACAAAGCGTGAGAAATGCTCAAAAGGAGGAGAAAGTGTTCGTTCCTGCGGAGGATGAATCATCCACCTTTTCAGAGTGCAGCATCAGCACCTCTTCTCAGACTGATACGGAGTTTAATGTTCGCGACATTCTTATTTAATCGCTAGTTTTGATTAAGTTTATTTCGTGATTACTTGTTAAACGGCATTGTAATTGATCTCAGAGGTCGAAAGCTGATGATTACAAGGAAGGCAGGAATCTGTTGGAGAGGTGTGATAAGCTGCTTCACAGCATAGCGGAGATGACGGCGACAGAGTTACAACCCAGTCCGGTGTCAGTGTTGGACTCATCTTTTTACAAAGAAGAATCTTCTCCGTCACCGGTAATGAAACGGAGCATTGATTTCAAAGGTAAGGGACTCTGCCACCAAATTTTAATGCGTGCTCAATTGGTGTCTTCTGTACTAACAGTCTAACACTGATTGCTAGTTATGCATTCGGATGACGTCTGTTTCTTTTTTTTTTAATTTTAAAAAAATTATTCTGAATCTGAAGCCTTCTCCTCAGTCGTCAGGCCAATAGATCTAGGTATACCTGTAGTTTGCGTGGTGGTCCTCTTAATGAGTCATGTCTTGGAGTAGTCAAAATACAGTCATTACACCAGTATTTAACTTAGGCATACTAAAACTGAAATCAGCCATAATTTGTCTGAAGGAGTAGAGTTATGAGCGGAGCGGGTTATCTAACGCTTCTAATGTTAGGAGGCAGAGAAGAAGAGAAGAGGTTACGGGATTTCATTTCCTTGAACCACGGGCAGGAAAAGTGAGAAAGTTGTTATTTGTGGGACGCTATTAGTATTCATACAACATCGTCATAAATGAACTTCGAATTATCAGATGATATTTAACTCCAGGACTATGGAATAGATAACTAGTAATAGTGATCATAATCAGTGGGGACCCGGACCGCTTCTTATAAGTAGAAGGAAAAGGAGGATAATCTCACGTGGGGTGCGGATGAGGATGATTGTTATTCACTGGGCCCGTGATAACGATGCCCAATAGTCATATCCTTGTATGTTACAAATGTAACAGCTGTAATGGAAAACGGATTAAAGCTCAACCAAGAAAATTGCCCGATGTGAGAAAATCCAAGCACACTTCCTCCTTTGTCTATTCAATGTTATGGTAAATTACAGATCATTTTTTTTTCTTTTAATGCCTTGACGTTGTTTTCATGATAGCCCACTCTATGCTTTAACAAGAGTTTGGTTTCCTTTTAATGACTATTTCCTTTTTCTGTCAGCATGTCAAAGCCTTAGTTATTGTCATGCTTCGCACTGATTGATTAGACACTGTTTATCTCGCTTCAGATCAGAAGTGGAGTAAACATTTAACATTTAATCGATTCTGTATTCTTTTTGTTTTGTCTCAATTTACTATACCCTGTATGTATGTTGTTACTGTGCTAAAGCTTTTGTTATCAAGGCAAATAAAAGAAAAAGAGGTTGGCTTTGGTGGCTGACAAGTAACCGTTTTATGGATGAAATCCAGATCAATTATTTGCTGACATAGAGGATGACATTTGGAGCCCGGCAATCTCGCCAATGCAGTGCAAATGGAAGGAGGATTCAAGTGATTGCGATTACATATACATATCTGATATTCTACGTGCTTCCATTTATTTGCCTGAAGACTCTGAAGTCTTCCTACTGTTAGAAAAACAGCAATATGACACCTCCAAGGTCTCTACACTACAAAGAAAGCTTACATTTGATACCATCACAGAGATCCTCGATGGGAAGAAACAGTTGCCACCATGGAAAACGGGTAGCTGGGTGAATTTCAGCTGTGGGCCAATTTCGTTGCAGGAAATATGGTCAGAGTTTCAGAGAATTCGGGAGAGAGAGTCGTCGGATGACTTGTTTGAGGTCATATGTGGGGTGCTTAAAAAGGACCTGGCAGCCGCAGGGGACGCTGTTAATGGGTGGGGTGATTGTCCGATTGAGATGTCTGAAGCTGTTTTAGACATCGAGCGGTTGATATTCAAGGACTTGATCAGCGAAACAATCCAAGACCTGGCTGCATTTTCCGGAAAGTGGAATCAGATGCTGATCACAGTTCCCCGAAGAAAGTTGGTCTTCTAAAATTAATGACAATATATAGGGTGCATTATCATTTGAGCATTTCCTTTTCCTCGTCCCGTGTTTTCGTGTGCCCAGTTCCTCTATTTATATATATATATATATATATATACATATTTAAATTTTTTAAGCCAACTGAAAACCAGGCAAGTCTAACGTTCACTTTAGCATCCTGTAAAATATCTGGATAGAAGATATAAATATTTGGGGAGCATGTGTGTCGCGCTTAGTTCTTATTATTAAAAGAATGGTTAGGTTCATAGGCTTTTGTCTCAAATAAGTGCAAGTAATCATTCCATCGCGCAGCCTCTGCTCTGAAAATTGTGGTCAACAACACTGTTTCCTGTGAGTTTGGCACGCAGGCTTTATTTTTTTTAAAAATGTGTTGACCATTTAGCTGGAAAGTGAAAATGAGTGGGGTTAGGGAAGAGGAAAGCGTACGTTACAGTGGGCAAGCGAGAAATGAAATGAAGGAGCTTTTTCTGGTTGGAGGTTATTAATAGAGGAAGCAGGTGGGTTAGTGTACGTGGGAGTTGCCTTTTGAGTGTATTTTGAGCGCTTGTCAGTGATATCATGATGACGAGGGAGGGTAAGTTGGACATTACATTGACCCAGATTTGTATTGGAATTTACATTACCATTCAAGTCCCAAGTCCTAACCAATAAAAATAGCAAATTATAGGCACGGGTACAGGCCAGCACCAATGGTGCCTAATTTTGTTCTAGTCAATTTTAATCTGTAAATTTTACATAATATATGAATAAAATAAAATAAGTATTGATTAATTAGAACTGAAAATCTATTCCGCACAGGCCCCCTAGCTTGTTAAGAAGTGCTACGTTGCATTGATAGGATTTGGTAGTATAGGCAGGGAGGCGTAGGTCCAATGATCTCCCAAGTCCTATTTTTGCAAGTAGAAAGGGGTGGGGTCCTTTTGCGTTAAGAGACGTGGATGGTGCACTGGCACGCCCACATGTCCATTACTGCCACTTGGAATTTGGAGTGGTACTGTACTGGATGGTTGTTTATTGTTTCCTGGCAAGAATGGTCTGCTTGTCTCCTCTCTTGGAGACCTCACCTTTACCTTCACCTCACCTTCAGCCATGGTTTTAAAACTCGGATTGGACCGGTTGATTCGACCAATTTAATTAGTGACCAGTTGGCTATCAGGTCCGAATAATTCATAAAAATCAGTTCCTAATTGAACCAGTGAAAATTGGTAAGAACCAGTCAATTGACCAGTCGAATCGAAATTGGTCGAACCGATTCGACCACTGGTTTAATAAATTTTTTATTTTTTAATAAATTTTTTATTATTTAGTATTTTTTAATTTTTTAACATTACTAATATTATATATAATTAAATATAATTATTGTGTAATTATGACGTCACACCGATTCGACCGGTAGTTGAACCGGTCGAACCGATGATCAATAAGACTTCCGGTTCAGCGTCCGATCCAGATTTCAAAACCTTGCCTTAAGAAGATGAAGATGAAATTCAAAATGTAAGAAGGTCTGATCTCCCATTCCCAAGCTCATTGTTCGCAATGCTAAAGGTGTTTAATTTGGCTGCTTCAGCTAGAGGGAAACAATTATAGAAAGCCCATGGTCCTACTCCAACGTCCAACCACAACACCTTTTCAAAATGCCCCATTTCCTATTTATGTCATTGTTTGGTTTTTGACCTGCTTCTGATTCCAAATTTGAGAAAGAAAGTAATACAAACAGAAACTATCATGGACCAAGAGAACAATGTCCAGTCCAAAACCACATTGTTTGGGCCTAGATTCACAATTGCCGCGAACCGCGATTTACACTCCAGTGATTAGTTTTCACTGATCCAGTCACGGCATTGTCAACATTCCGGGAGCTCTAGACCTGCATCTTAGTGGTAACTTGCTCTCTCCTTCCAAATTCCAACGCCAATAAGAACTGTCTCTTTCTCTGCTATTCTACGTTTAGAGAATACTGCGTTTTAGGTTAGGTTGATCTTTTTATATGTTCCTTTGTTTGTTTGCATATTGTACTTCATCCATCTTTTGACTAAGCTTCCTACTTTAACGGCCATATGATCTACTTAATTAGCGATCACTGGAAGATGGTGAATGCATTTGGATTAACCTATACAACCTCAAATCACATGATTGACATTTTCCAAATGTGCATCAACGATGTAGAATGTGCCAAGCATATAGGTTCAATAAGGGCAGTTATCCAGCTTGTGTATGAGACGCACATTAACCTATACAAGTCTTTCAATATTTTGCCAGCCTTCCTGGTTTCATAAGATACAGAAAATGATATAGTTTCTTTGCAATTTCAACAGTTTCAACACTTGTTTTTGTGTCCATGCTCAAGTTTCTACTTCTTTTTTACTTTTTGCATCTATTTTTATGCTTACATTTGAATTTATATAAAGAGAGTGCGTGGAAAATATAGCTTCATAAAAACATGAACAAGGTGATCTTATTCTCTGGTCTCTTTCAGACGCATTACTTCATCTGAATGTTCTGTGCTCTATTGAGATTCAAATGTCGCCCTATTAGAAAGTTTTTAAACATGAAGGAACCTCGTGTCCACTTTGAGCTATAATTCTTAATTAGTGGGGGAATTAATCACTTGTTAATCTTGCCAGGAGACAGAAAAGACAGCAGAAGAATTTTACTTTGGTATGTTAGCAAGACATACAAGGTGGGAGACAATCATGGGCCAGCCTGCTGCACAAGACCCCTACAATATAACTTCAGCCGAAACAATTTAAACACTAAAAAGGCCACGTGGCTTAATTATGTGAAAGGAGTAAGAGCTATTTCTAGTCCGGTCGCTATCAAAACTGTAAGAAGCCTCTGGAGAATTAGTTTCCCTGCCATTAGAGTAGCCTCCAAACTTTTCTTCCTTAGAGAAAATTTGGTCACTCTGAAAATCTAACATCATTTCTGTTTGAACTTTTGGGTTTCATTTCCCCGGCTGTGATTGTGCTCAATAACATCTTAATGATACATGTTTCATTTTTGTGTGGCCCACATGTTTCGTGTCTTGTACTCGTAATCAGAAGTGATCAATTTTTTTAATCATATCTTAAATTCATATTAACCGAGACATAGATGTCTTATTGCCAAAAATGAGATTACAATAGCACAGTTGATGACTTTACACCACTGGTTCTATAAACGCACAGTTACTTTTTTTAGCTGTATGTCCTTTATCTAATGATTCTGGTCATCATCTTATTTTAATCTTGATACAAACTTTTTTCAATTTTTTCTGGATTTTGTTTACACGCCATTTATTTCATAAAGCATGCGAAAAGAAAATGCCAATAAACCCTGTAGGCCTTGGAGAGAAGTAACAGGGAAATCCCCTTCTATGTTAATGTTCTTGTGTTCTGTATATCAACTTTTGGTTTTGGCTATATCATTTTCCTGTGCCCAAATGTTAAATAACTATAGAAGTTTGATTGGCCCTTGACACGAGAAGTTATGAATTAGTATGTTATGAGTATAGCGTGAGAATACAAGTTAAGAATATAAAACATTCAGACAAAGGAAGCTGATCACCTCTTCGAAAGAAAAGGAAAAGCCGAAAGCACAAACACTAGTGCAGTTGCACTCACTATGTGATGTCAACTTACCACGGACTTGACATCAATTTTGTTTCCCCGTATGTGCTGAATGTTCCTCGACATTTGGTCTATATTCCTACGAAGACTTTTATGATCCAAACATTGTCGCATAAACCGAAGAGAAGAATTATCAGTCATCAAATAGGTGGTCTATCCACAAATGCTTGCTTCCAAATATTTTTCTTAGATGGAACATTTCGTTATGTGCTTTTTTTTTGCTTTGCCTGCAAAGGTTTATACAGAGAAGGTCAGACAGTCGTTGGAATTTTTTAGAACCTATTGTATTTGTTTAAAAATGGTTTCGTGCATCAACAGGAAATGTCCAAGGCAGATAAATGAACATGCATCTGGCTTATATGCAAACATATATTTTTGAAGAAATGTGATGGAGTCGTACATAATTTGTAGCATGGTTGCTTGAATGCTGCATCTTCAGTTAATGCGGGAGGATCCTGACCAAATATTATCTCACAACTCATATCTTCAAAATCTGCAAAATAATTTGACAGCAATACAATATGAACTGCATTTGGTGGATTAGACTATTGGTAACCTGAGCTTTTAGTATTTAATGGAAACAGGAGTCACTAGCAGCTGATATAGGTGGCTTTGTTCATGTTATATGCAGACTAGGTTAAACATTAATGGTTGATTTCAAGGGAAACAGTTGAGTATCGGTGTCTCCGCATTTAGCATGGTAGAGTAAGCAGCATTATTCATGTAGTGTATTAGTTTACAGTCCATAATTCAGGTGCCAATGTCTCAATTTGATACGCAATTTATGCAGTAATGTTTAATTTATTTTCCACAACTCTCAAGTGAGATTGGATGGTTCTAATAGCAGTGTGCACCTAAATGCTTTAGCTCGGGGCCCTCCATTGACATGATGAGCTTAGCCTCCACATTCTCTAATGCAGTTACTATTACTCCTTCAAGTGTGATCCCTTTTTCTGTCTCTGTTATTCAATTACTATAAGAGGAAAGTTTATTGATTTTAATTTTTTATTTTACAGGAATAGGGAGACCATGCTTATCAAGTGAAGAAGACCGTGAAAGAAATCCTATGCTTTAGAAACAAAATGATTCCCTGGTGATTGTCTGATCTGTTAATATTTGCAAGCTTTTTACTGTTGGTTGCTTGACCTCTAGTACAAGTATAACGGGTTACTCAAAATACTCATGGACTCCAAAATGAAGTTATCCTGAAAGTTGGTGATCAAATAAAAAATTTCTGCAGCAGTCACGAAAATAGGAAGTAGGTATTATGTCCTTGGCAATTTGCCCATGTATATAATTTATTTTGAGATGGATGACACTTACTAGGAACCATATTGACTGCCATTCCCATGGAGTTCTTAATAAACGTCTGAGTTGGCACTTTGCAGAGATTAGTACACATCCCAACACAATTGGTCTCCTCCAAAAATCTGCGAAATGTGATACAAGTAAAAACTGTTGAATTTAGTATAATGGCAAGAGCAATGAGTACTTTGATGATGATGGGCACTATTTATGGTGTTCGTGATGGTAATGGAGACGGGAAGCGAGTCTAGAAGCGAGTCATTGGAGGAGATGCTTTTGGCGATGAAAAGTGTACAAGGTAGGTGGATATGGGACCCTATACTTGGTTCAAATAGACAAGTGCTACTGTGAAAAGCAATAAATTTTGGTACCTGCACTTTTTTATGTGGACTACATTCTTTTCTGCTGTCCCGTTGAACTCGGACTCCCGCACCTTGTGTTTGTTTATGTGTCAAAAAGATGAGCCCCATTAGTATACATAAATGACTTAATACCGACATCAGACCTGACGAAGTAGATGCATGTGTGTGCATCTCTTTGGAGGACGTTTTGTTATGTTCCGGTGGTTAGTTCTCAAAATTCTGTCATGGTAGCACTTGAAACCAGCTGCTTTGTGTAACAACTAACTACAAAGATTCAGTTTATAATAGATGGCGAGGGAGAGGGTTATACTTATACCTCGGAGCTAATTTGTCATTTGGAACTATAAAAAAATAAAATAAATAAAAGAGTAAGGTCGCTGTCACTTCCGATGTACCAAAAAAAAAAGGTAACGTGTTATGTTTTCCTCTCTCTTTTTTTTCTTTCCAAAATTAGTGGTTTCCATGAGTTATTTATTCATTCCCAATAAGCCTATTTGGGAGTATCATCCCACAGTGTCGGATTTAACCCTTCTCTATGTTCCAACCTCACTTCTTTGTATCTCTAGTGTAGTATGTTATACAAATGCACAACTTGGTCTGAGGTAGATAACACGAGACTGGGTTTGTTCATATTATAAGTGGTGGTGCGTTTCTAAAAACAATGGTGATGAACAGTTTTCTTCTTAACTAAAGGCTTCAATTTTCAATTGAAAGTAAGGCTAATCCTGTTGTGTGGTAAAGACTTAAATTCAGACATGCATATAGCTGTACAGGATTAGTAGGATTCTGCCATGAAGCTCATGTATTTAAATAAACAGTTACCTCGCATGGTCCGACCAGCCAAGCAAAAAACAAGGTTGTAAAAGTGGCAAAGTACTCTCGTGTAAATTTACTCTGAGGAAGCACTGCTTTGATCTGGCATCATATTAATAAAAAATAGAAATGTTGAGAATTGAGTCGACGTGATTTAGGTTTGAGACAAAACAATCCTTAATTGTTATCGAACAATCATATATTTACAAAAGTTTCACAGCTCTATCAAGATGACAACATTCTACAACTCATTCATTGGTAAGTATGCAACTATGCATGATCGTGATCCAGCGAAGGAGATAAAGCTCAGGATGATAAAAACAGGAAACAATCAACTTGCCAGATTGAGGATCACTTCTGGAATGGCTTTATGGAGAGCTTGGATCACAATCTCTCTTTGTTCTATGAGACTGAATTTTCTGGACGCATCTACTGTTGCCTGCACCAAGCCATCATAACCACTCTTGCTATTTCTCATCTCTGCAATATATGTTCCCTCAGAAAATAACGCTATATATGCGTAAAAACTTAAAGCATCAAATGGAAACTAACCAGTTACAGCTTGGACGCTCTGGGATAGGTGGTTCACTGCTAGCTGCTCAAACCAGTTATCATTGTAAACAGTCTTCCCCGTTAGTCCTGGAACAATATCTGCTGGTTTGGAGATGTTTCTAAAATTATCGGTTGGCCTCGCCAGCACGGCCAGAACTGTTGAGTAACTCAGCTTGCTTCTGCGGTTCAACGGAGGGCGGAATGGAATAAGATTTCTGGTTGGTATGAGAAGTTTCGGTTCCATATTTGAAGAAGAAGAAAATGTAGTAGAGTACTTGGTAGTGTAAAATTGTTGTGGAGGGCGGACAAATAAGAAAGAAGAGCATTTTAAAGACGTCTCGTACATGAGATCCTGTAGTCTGGACTTTTGGAGCTTTGCACACTCTAAATATTCCTTGTTTTGCTTTCAGTTGCTACGGCTGAGGATAGCCATTGTTTAAGAAAGCCTTCGAAAGTGGGCTCTTTTATTTGGTAGTTGGTGAAAGCCACAGATTTACTAATCTAAACTACTGTTGTTTGCATCACACGATAGGATATTGAGGTGAAGGAAGTCAATAATTTTGGCATTAACCAATTAATCAATATATCTAAATTGTTTAAAAATCATCCCATTTTGCTGTCTGGCAAAAACTTCGTGTCAAGCCATACGACATGTTCCTGCCTGATCTACACAAACAAACGTACCTAAGAATTTCAGTTTGAATTGATAATACTATATACATAGTCAATCCAGGCCGGCTTAACTAGAATGGCCCATATGCAAATGATTTAGATATCAGTGTCCTCAAGGTTAGATCTTCAACAACAAAGACAATGCAAGCCCCTAAAAGTAGGTACAGTAGATTACGGTCGAGTCAACAACTCAAAAACCAATGAGGGCAGCTTAAAGTAACCTCAGGAGTAGCTGGAGACATACGGTTTTGATGCTTCTTTTATTTTCATTATTCATTTACTTACAGGTTACTCGATTCTTTGGTGGAGTTTTTAATGGACTCCTAAAATGATTAAACAAGCAATAGTTTTTGGTCCGAAACTTATCCCAAAATTAAAAGACTGCTGATACTAATTACATTAACGTCTTAATCAATCAAAATGCCTGCATTACTGATAAATAGTTAAATACTAAACGGTAGGCTGTGCCATCTTAACCAAAGCTTTGATACAATCTAACTCGTCAATGCTTGTCTTGTCTAAGTTCCAAATGCATCATTTTCGGAGGGCCGACCTTCTTGTAGAAATAGAGAATGACAGAAGGAATTGAAGAAGAAGTTTGTATTTGTGTGTGTGTGTGAAAAGAGAAGTACATGCTTCTATTTATACATTGTAAACTTCTCTAAGTAAAGCAACAAATCAACATAATAAAATACACCATTAATGTACATGATCTTAGGAAAAAATAAAGGCTAATTTACAGGAATTTGGTTGACTAGGAGATATTGCGCAATATACATTAATATCTCCCATCAAACTCAAGATGGTAGTTACGATGATAAGGTGTCATTAGGCCTTACAAATTAACCCTAAAAGCTAGCACAAGTAGTATGGGCAAGTAGGGATCGTTCCTACGGAGAACTATAAAGTATGAATCTCAGCACAATTTAAACAAATCAATATGTTTAATAATCAAGCAATAGTGGACAGAATTAAAGCAAGAGAATAATCTAACTAAATGCAATCTATACAAGTTATTTAAACTACATGAATGATAAACTAATGTCCTATATGTAAAACCAACGAAATCTAACAAGAATAAACCTATGTATGTCACGGTAAAGCAATTTAAAAGTAAGATCAGATTGAAATCAACTCTATTTTTGCAAGTTTGGTTGTGGCAAATCATGAGAGAACAAGATCATAAATTTAACTTAGTTATTAGAGCTAATTTACGTGACCAAATTACTCTTAAAAGCTATGTGGATGCTTGTGCTATTGTGTAAAAAACTAATCTAAAGGATGCAACTAAGGCCATATTCGAAAACAAAGGGAAATCTTAATGTGATTTAATCTACTCTAATATGCAAATTACGTGACCGATTAATACTACTACTTAATTATTCAAACAATTAAATTAAAAGTAAAATTAACCTAAAATTTAAGACTAATAAATAAATTAAAGAACAAACAAACCAGAAGCTACGAAAGAACAAAGAACACACACACAAATTTTTGGGGGGCGTTGTATCAAAAATTCAAGGAAAATTAACTAAGAAAATAACTAAATCTTAAAGTAAATTAATGCTAAAGGATTCGGCAGAATTCATAATTTTAAAGATAAAAGAAGTCAACTTTAACAAGTTTCCCAATTGCAAGAGAGTTCACCAATATATTCAATTCAATCGTGGAATATAAAAGATAATCTATGAGTAGTTTGTATGTGACAATGGATCAACCAATTTGAATGTCAAGTTTCTTAACTTCTAAGTAAACTAACCTTCAAACATAAATTCATGCATCATAACTTCTAATCAACATAAACTTATGCAAGAGCAATTCAAACATTGGCTAAAGACCTCGAATTTAAATTATGATAACTTCTATCTATAATTCAAACCAAAGTTTATAATCAAACAAATCAAATTTGATAACTTTTATCTAAATCTAATAAGTTTTTGCTACTACCAATTAATCAATTCGGAAACTTCTAACTCAAACAATCAACTTAGCATTCAAATCATATAAACAAGATCAAATTCATGACTTTAATCTAGCACACATGATTCGACAATTAAGATCATATTATAAACTCCTAGTCATCACACAATCTTACATAGAATAATTAAGCAAAAGTTCTCACGAATAAAATTAGGGTTTAGAGGTTATTACCTCTTACAATTGGAAAAAGAAATCTAGCTAGAAAAATTCATAGCATATTCAGCAGGATCAATAATAAGAGAAACCTAATTCTAAGAGAAAAAGATGAAGAGAAGGAAGCTATAGGTCACGCCCTGGCACAAGAAGAAAGAGAACGTGAACCTCCTTTAACGAGCTAATAAGACCCTATATATAGAGGTCATCATCATCGTCGTCATCATCGCACCCAGGTTGAAATCCCGCAGTGAAGCAGGATTTGGGGAGGTCAAATAGTACGTAGCCTTACCTCTACATGATAGAGAGGTTGTTTCCGGTAGACCCACATGCAGATATAACATGCAAAATAATGATGTAATACAGAGGAAAAAAAAGCTTAATAAAATATAAGTTACTAATAAAAATAAATAACTTAATATAAAAAAGAAAATAATAGCAATAACGATACAAATAATAGGGATAGATTAAAATATATATATATATAGATATATATAAACATATATAAATATAGACAACTTCTTAGTTGGAATAAATACAAATAAAAATACGATTAATAATACTCAAAAGGCTAATAATCTAATAATGAAGCAATTCAGGGAAAAAGTTCCAAAGATACGGGAGGTGCGATTTTAAAATGGAAGGCGTGTTTGTAAAAAGATTGAAGAGTAAAGAACTTGGAAATCTTAAAACCTTCAGGTGAAAAAGCACGGTAGCAATAGTTCGCAACAGGGGAAAATTGTCAGTTGCTTGTAGAGAACGCCGAGTTGTCAGGAGGCTCGAGGAAGCTGGCGAGTACAACGCGTGATGTGCTAGAAGCACCCGACGCCATGTGTCCTCGTTTGTCGTGCATGCAGCCCTGTGTCTCCATCCCCTCCTAAGAGATGCATGCACCGCATAGGCCGTAACCGCTGAGAAACAGGGATACCCAAACTCATAAGGCCATAACACCCAACCTCGACTCAGAAAGGAGAACTACAAGAATCAACCCCCACAGAAGATTTGAAAAATGCGTAAATAACCGTACATGCACAAAACCAAAGATCGCAGTGACATAAACTGAACCACAATACACTAGAAGGACGACTGGACCTTGCAACCCCTAACCTCCAGAAATGGCCAAGGAATATGGCATTTATCAACATTCATCAAGCTCGCCCCCAAAAAGAAAGCTAGCGGTAAAAGCGTACCTTAGAAACCTGATAGCCACTGTCACTTCTGCCGAGCTGCGACCCTCCGTCGCACGTAATAGGGAAAAGAACTAAATGACCCATACCTTTCTTGAAACTCCGCAGTGTTGTTGCTCTTACCCGAGCGTCCATCGACAGGTGAAAGAGGCTGGATATTGATAGTTTCCTCCGGAACAGGGGGATGAAGTATAAAGGATGACAACAACGGAAATAATGTGTAAATCAAAATATAACAAGCAAAGAAAAGAATGTGGAAATCAAGAAACAAGCTTATGCAATCAACCCCCTATGCGCCTCTCAACCATCAGCCACCGAAACCATCAGATTCGTACAAGCCCTAGTTTCCCGAATCACAAAAATGTTAGTATAAGTCGACTTGTATGTGATGTAAGGCGACTTATCTTGTCACGATACCCATAAGGCGACTTGTATAGTGAGACAAGTCGACTTGTGTTACGTATTGTGAGTTTGTTAGAGTAGTGCCCTAAAGGCAATCCCTTGTACAAAG
>JANKOE010000004.1:23764762-23786663 GCA_026284465.1 Erythroxylum citrifolium
TTAAAGAACAACAAATTAATAAAATATGCTTGATTAGGGTCTAGGCCGAGATTGAACCGAAGAACCGGGTCCCTACCGAATTTCCCATTTTTATTATTTTTGCATGTTTTCTTTAATTAGTTTTTATTAGTTTGTTTTATTTTATTTTTCTTATTTAAAAAATATTCAAAACCCCCCTTTTTCGTAAACACCGATTAATTTCATTTCCTAGACTTTACACGCACTTTCTGTGGGATCGACCTAGACTCACCACTGCTACAGTAGCAGTCTAGTTATTTTAATTTTGACTAGCGTTACGACGCGCGATCACCATCATATATTCAATCTTAGTGATTGTATGAAGGACCGAAAGGTTTTAAAGTATAATCTATGCACTAGGAGAATAAAATCTAGATCTAGATACAAAGGTATCTTAAATAAAGGAAACTAATAGATTAGATATGTTTAATGAGTTCAATTAGGTATTACGCATCGAGATGAGGTAATTTCTTAATTGGATATTCTTATATATGTCAAGAGAGAACACATATACTTTAGGTTAATTATTATTTTAAACTTAATAATTATTCTTGCATAATAATTGAGTTTCCTCATAAGTGAAGCCCCAAAACCTATCATTTTTTTAATTAATTCTTTTTGCTAGTTTATCATCTTGTTTTTTTAATTGGGATTTTAGTTATTTTTTCATAAAATTTGATTTGTTTAATTTTATTTGGCTAGCATTAATAAAAAATAGTAGTTATAATTCTCATGGGATCAATACTCTAAGATATTCTAGATTTTATAACTTGTTACAATCAAATTTATGTGTTTCAAATTAAAATAATTAAAAATTTTGTGTCATTATCGAGGAAATTACTTGTTTATTAATTTTATATTTATTTTAATTTTATGTTTCCTCAATTGTTTCAGTTACTTGATGCAAGATAAGAGATTTGTAAATGAAAACCTGGATGACCTACTTCCTATTGACCTAAAAATTAAGGAGACCTATAGATGAAACAAAGCAAGAAGGAGAGAAGAGATTGATACAGATAAGAACAATATTGTCATTGGTATAAGGAAGCAGTTGCTACAAAGACTTTTTATTGGGGATGTTTAAATGCTTGTGATTAATGCTAATCCCTCATGTATTAAGTTGAGTTAAAGGGCAAGGAAATTGAAAGTCGTAGATTGCATCATGTTTTGTGGGTAGTTTAGGATGTGTTTAGTGGTTAAATTTAATCGATTAGTGCGTGGTTAGGTTAGAATTGTATTAGTTAGTTAAGCATTTGTGTTTTGTGTGTTTTGTGGGTTAGATCACATGTTTGAGCTTCAATTCTATGTTTTTGAGGTGTCGTGACGTCTTTGTTAGTATTTTAAGGCAAATATAGAAGAACGGAGGAGATTCAGAGAAGACCCAAAGCCGAACCTAGGTCCATGATTGTAGCCAATAAGCCACGATCGTGACAGAAGCAGATGCAAGGACCATGATCATGGCATGTTGGCCACGATAGTGACAGAAAGGGAAACAAGGTGCCACGATTGTATCGTTATAGGCCATGATTGTGACTTGCCTGACAGACAGCTCACCCCGCCCTTTCGAACTTCATTTTTCACGAACATTTTGAACCTTTAGAGCAAAGGAAAATCCCTAGAGTTTCCCTAATTAGAAAAGACTATAAGAAGAAAAAAAAAGAGACAAGAAAGAGGCCTCCACTTTTTCCATTTTGGGAAAGCTTCAAGGGAGAGAAGAAGAAGAGAGAGAAGAGGAGAGAGGAAGTGAGTCTTACGACACTATTGCCTTCCCGGGTTATCTGATCTAAGTTCTTTCTCATTTTCATATTTATTTCCATTCAATTAATGTATGAGATGATGTTGGATTTTGGATTGTTGATGATGATCTAGCTTTTCCTTTGGGATTTTATCTTGATTCAATATTAATATAGTCATTTTTGTGTTATTTTGATTGGGTGTTGTGATTAATTGCAGAACTTGCATATTTCAGTGATATACCGAGAAAGTGAACTAAATAAAAATGATTTAGATAGATTAAAGAGAGTTAAGCAATCCAATAGACCACGTGATTAATCATATCGATTATTGTACGGAGAGAGATCCCGTGTGAGACTTGGTAGTTTATTAGAGGGCTTAAGATCTAATTAAAGTTGTAGGTCTTTTGTTAACTGAGAGATTGAAAATTCCATAATTCAATTAGAGTTTATGATTTAAGGTTCCATGATTATAACCCGAGAAAGAGTAATCCACCCTACGATAGTCTAGAACCAACACTATTATAACGCATAAATGACTAGATTAGCATTGATGATAGGAAAAATCGCCTTTCTCATAATTTGGAAACCCTTCTTGGTTAATTTCCATTGTGACGCTTGTGTTGCTCGATTTCAATTTCTTTTTGTGTTAAACTTGCGAATTAATTTCTTGATAATCACTTTCTCGTATTTACTTTTCTGTGTAATTTTATTTTCATTTTATTAATTTCCTCAGCCTTAGATAACCTAGAATTAGATTAGTTCACCTTCCTTATGGGATCGACCCTTCAGATACTACAAATCACGACCCATGCACTTGCGGTATTTGAGGGCTATAAATTGTAAAGCTGGCCCAACATCCAACAAGTTTTTGGTGCCATTTCCAAGGAGGTGTAGAATTAGTCTAATTCTTTTAGTTCAAGGATTAAAAAAAGATGAAAGTTTTTGCGCGAGAGGTATAAGACACATCAATTCAGACATCCCAAGGCAATAATGGGGAATCTTAAGAGTTGAACACTAAAAAGAGATGGAAAGAACGATGGTGGAGGAAATACGTCATGGTGAGCGCTGAACCTTTATGGACTTCATGAGGCCACAACTTGATGTATATCATCAAGGGATTACACGACCACCAGTGCAAGCAAGTACGTTCAAGATCAAACCATCGCTGCTAAACATGTTGCGAACCAACGTGCAATTCTATAGGTTAGCCAACGAGGATCCTAATGCTCATTTGGTTTATTTCTTATAGATTTGTGACACCTTTTTGATATATTGGCATGTTGGAAGATGTTGTTAGGATGAGGCTCTTTCCCTTTTCACTCAAGGATAAAGCCAAAGCGTGGTTGAATTCTTTCAGCCTAGCCAATATCACAACTTGGGAGCAGCTGGTGGAAGCTTTTCTAGATAAATACTTCCCTCTAAACAAGACAACAAAACTAATAAAGGAAATTATCAATTTCCAGTAAAATGATGAGGACTCTTTATATGAAGCGTGGGAGCAATATAAGGAGTTGTCCTCATCGTAACCTACCCAACGAATTCCTTTTGCAAACCTTTTATAATGGAGTTAATCCACCCATGAGGGGCACTATAGATGTAGTTGTTGGAAGATCATCCACAAGGAAAACAGTTGAAGAATCACACGATCTGTTAGATGAGATGGCGTATAATAGTTATCTTTGGACATTAGAACAAAGTGGACAACAACCAGCCTTTCAGGATCCAAAATGAATGATTGCTATAAATTCAGTGACAACATTGCAGGCTGAGATCGATACCTAACCAAGCAACTAAGTAGCCTAAAAGCCACCTCTTCCTCTCCATTCAAAGTAATTCAGTACAACAGTGAGTTATATGGACAAGATAGCTATATCGTAGCTGATTGTTTCTTAGGGGAAATCAACAATATGGAGTAATTCAACTTTAATGGAGCATAAGTTGGTCAGCGAAATAGCAATCCTTATTAAAACACATACAATTCGTGGTGGCAGAACCACCCAATTTTTCATTGGTCTAATAACGTTGGGATTCAATTTAGAAATCAAAAGTCTTATGGATTTCAATAAAATGAATGCAATGACTATGATTCCAACTGGACATGATCATGGAAAAGCTCGTAAGTATGGACAAGGCCCAGAAGAGGTTAGAAGGGGAAATTGCCCAAGTAACAAGGACTTATGCCTCTTCTATCCTCTACCTAGAGGATCAAGTGGAACAACTTGCCAATATGTTATCTACAAGAAGTGTGGGAAATCTTTCGAGAAACATGGAAGTATATCTAAAAGAGCAAGTTAAGGCTATCACACTTGGGAGTGGGAAAAAGCTAGAAGAACCACTAGAAAACTAAGCAGAAACCCACCTTGTAGAGGACCAAGAAAAGCATAAAAAGAATGAAGACCCTCCTTATGCTCCTCCTCCCCTTTACCCATTAAGTATACCATTCGTGTAAATTGATGTAGTCGCACCTTTAAAGGAGTAGCGGTAGGATGAACAGATGACAACAGTGGTAAAGGTTCAAAAAGATATAGATGTCTCTGTTTGCGAAGTGGAAGAAGAAAAGGAGACGAAGGTGATTGAGAAAGAAAGCGAACAGTTCACCTTCTTACCAAACAAACTATTGGATTTGATGGTAAATTTAGGGAGTTTTGTTATTCCCTATTTTGTTGAAATTTTATCGCTGAAACGGACATTACTAAGCTTATTAGGTTTCTTTGCTTTGATAGATTATGTCCTTTTCATTATCTTCCAACATTTATCTTATTTACAAGCCATGAAGCTGAAATTGAGAAACACTAATGGAAGCAAGCTACTCATAATTGATCCCGGATGAGTTTCTAAGGATGCACGGCCAAGCTAATGACCATAAATTAGCATGTTTAGGAGTTAGATTTAAATCATTGTATAGTTAGATTTGTTTTCAATTCTATAATGAGTTGGATCACTAATTCTCTTACTCTCTTGGTTCACTTATAAGATAGGAAAACACTCTCGGTGTCAAGCGGATTTGGTTTCAACACTATCGCCATCACCACCTCGGTCAACATGACAGTTTCTATACTCTAACCCTTGTCTCTTATTTTATTGTTATCTTTAATTGTCTTATGTTTCTCTTGTTTCGTAATTTGTATTCCCACCTATTGTGTTGTGTTTGCTCTTCTCACATTGAGGACAATGTGTTGTCCAAGTGTGGGGATATAGGGATGTGTGCATGTATGCTTTTACTTTGAACGTGAATTTTGCATATCGTATGTTAGTTTGTTTTAGGTTGTATGATGTGATTCGTGTGAATGTGTCAATGGCTAGGACTTAACAAAATTGATTTAAGTTTGAACATAGTCTTTTAGGTTGCGAATAGTTATTAGCTTGCGAAATTAGTGACCTAGGTTACTTTGGTTAAATATGCAGGTTAATTAGGATACGATGTTAGTTTATTCATTGTAGGAAGTTGTCACATTCATTTATAATTTTAGGTTAATCGAATAAGTAGCATTGCTCGTATATTATCATGGGAATGATTAGCTAAATAGGTAGGCAATAAAAAATTGATGAATATCTTAAATAAATAACTATTCTGCTGGCCTTCGGGTTATGAATAGTATTAGTAGCCAGTTGACAATGTGAAGTAGCTGAGTAACCAGATCAACACGTATAAAAAACGTATGCCTTCACATCAAAAGGCTATAATGACATTTTAACCAAGTCGCTTAATAAAAACACGACCTAGTTAAGTAACTGGATCGACATTCATCACAAATGCTTGCCTTTGCGTAAAAAGGCTAGGTTTATGTCAATCAAAATTAACAAAAACAAAGTTTTGTCAAATAAAATCTACAGATCTTTGTGAACAACTTGAATTTTTATGAAAACATACTTAGGGATAGTCATATTTTTGGTTGACCAAATGATTATCAAAGTGTGTGTGCAAGTGAAAGGGGTGAACAACTTTAACATTAAGGTCTTGGATAATATGTATATTTAGTCCAAGGTACCTAGACGTGAATTTAGCAAGTTAATAAGTTAGAACAACTTAAGGGATAGTGCTCGAAGTTAAATTAGTTCGTGAAGTTGAATGTCATTGCCTCATTATTGCATGTGCGTGTTTTGTGTTTTGTGTTTTAATGTGTTGTTGTTTTCCTTGTTTTGTTTTTGCTTGAGAACAAGCAACCGTTTAAGTGTGGGGATGTTGATAGTCGTAGAATGCATCATGTTTTTTGGGTAGTTTAGGATGTGTTTAGTGGTTAAATTTAATTAATTAGAGAGCGGTTAGATCATAATTGTGTTAGTTAGTTAAGTATTTGTGTTTTATGGGTTAGAGCATGTGTTTGAGCTTCAATTTTATGTTTTTGAGGTATCTTGATATGTTTGCTAGTATTTTAGGAAAAATATAAAAGAACGGAAGAGATTCGGAGAAAACACGGAGCCGAACCCAGACCCACGGTCGTGGCCAATAAGCTACAATCATGACAGAGGTAGTTACAAGGAGCCACGATCATGACAGAAGGGGAAACAAGGTGCCACGATCGTGGTATGTATGACAGACAACGTGCCCTAACCTTCTGAACTTCATTTTTTGGGAACATTTTGGTCCTTTGGAGTGCAGGAAAAGCCCTAGAGTTTCCCTAATCAGAAAAGACTATAAGAAGAAAAAAGAAGAGACAAAAAAGAGGCCTCCTCACTTCTGCCATTTTGGGAAAGCTTCAAGGGAGAGAAGAAGAAGATAGAGAAGAGGAGAGAGGAAGCCGGTCTTTTGATGCCGCTACCTTCTTGGGTTATTTGGTCCATGTTCTTTCTCCTTTCCATCTTTATTTCTGTTCAATTAATGTATGAGATGAAGATGGATTGTATGATGATGGATCTTGGATTATTGACGATGTTCTAACTTTTCCTTTGGGATTTTACCTTGATTCAATGTTAATATAGTTGTTTTTGTGTTATTTTGATTGGGTATTGTGATTAATTGCAGAAATTGCATATTTCGGTAATAAATCGAGAAGGTGAACTGAATAAAAATGATTGGGTTGGAATAATGAGAGTTAAGCAATCCAATAGACCACGTGATTAATCATGTCGATTATTGTGCGAAGAGGTGTCCCATATGAGACTCGGTAGTTTATTAGAGGGCTTAAGAACTAATTAGAGTTATGGGTCTTTTGTTAATTAAGAGATTGCAAATTCCATAATTCAATTAGGGTTTATGATTTAAGGTTCAATGATTATAACTCGAGAGAAAGTAATCCACCCTACGATAGTCTAGAATTGACACCATAATAATGCATATATGACTATATTAGCATTGATGATAGGGAAAATCTCCTCTCTCGTAATTTGTTAACCCTTCTTAGTTAATTTCCATTATGATGCTTGTGTTACTTGATTTCAATTCTTTTTATTTTAAACTTGCTAATTAATTTCTTAATAATCACTTTCTCGTATTTACTTTTCTATGTAATTTTATTTTCATTTTATTAATTTCCTCAGCCTTAGATAACCTAGGATTAGATTAGTTCACCTTCCTTGTGGGATCGACCCTTCACATACTACAAATCGCGACCCATGCACTTGCAATATTGGAGGGCTATAAAATGCTTGCCTAACAGCTAATAAAAATACTAGCTTAAACAAGTCCATCATCACTTACTACTGGCTCATAGTATATTACCTAGGGAAGACGCCATCACCTTTATTAAGAAATTCTATTATGTAATCCAAACACTTCCAATGAGTGGCCTTGCATAAGATGACCTTCAGATGTGATGCTTTTTATACTACATAAGAGTCGAGTAAAGACATAGATGCTTTCGATCGAGATGGGCTCTTTTAAGGATTAGGACCAAGTGCATTTTTATACTGAGATTCTTTCCTCCATGTATGACCATTGAGCCAAGGATGGAAATTTAGAGTTTTACATGAAAAGAGGGAGAAACATTCTATAAAATTTGGGAGAGATATAGAGCTTTGCTCAACCAATGTCCATGCTGTCAATATTCATTATAATTAGTTATGTAATGCTTCTCTAAATGCCTTACTATACCTTAGATAATACAGCTACATAAGAGACCGTATATATAAAAACTGTTGAGGAGATCAAGGTGATCATTTAAGCCTTGGCTAAAAATATGTCAACTAAAGCTGTAAGGGAAAAGAAAAAAAACTTCCTTTTATAAGGTTTAAGTATCTTCAAACATGAAATCACAAGTAGTTGATCTTTCAAACCAAATGAAGGTTTTGTTTAACCGAGATATGGTAAATAAGGATGTATGATATCAATGTGGCACGTATAGACATTCATCTCATACATATATGAACATACAATCGACCTTAAATTACTATAAAGAGATTGATAGTTTATACCCTTGCAACTAATTAGTTGGTTGCAATTTTATGTATGACATTATTTTAATTAATAAAGACATTCTTTATCTTTATGTATTTGTTAATTACATTTGATGTTTTATTACTAAAGATAAGATCTCTGGAATAATCACTATGTAATTAAAATTATAATGAGATCATAATTATGAGATTCAAATTATATTTACATATTATTCCTAAATTATTCCTAGTTTTAGTTTTATCAAGACGAGATATCAATGAAATAGTAAAACTAGCACACATCATGTTTCTTTCTTATGAAGAAAGTAATTAATTTCATAAATTAAGTATAGAGATACTTAAATAAACATGTGGGTGCTTATCAGAAAATAAGTTCACTAAACTGACCTAATTATGAGGATCCTAAATGGAATAATATTTATGTGTCTGGGGATTTCCTTATTATGATGGTTGTATAATTGATTCTTATACTTAAGTTTGCCAAGGTATCTTACGTGGAAATTATAGTGTTCTGTTGTTACTTATAACCCATCCCATTTAGGGTAGCTCAATAGGTAATACTTGGACATAGTATAAATCGTATAGAGATAATTAAGTAAGTCAATAAAGGATCTGTCACTCTAAAGTAATTAGAGAGAATGTATCAACTATTCTTGATTAGTAATTTAAAGAATTTTCTAGTATAATGAATTAAGATTTGAAAAGTTGTTTTCAAATATCAAATATAAATCAATTACTAATTAGTAAGAATGAACATGATTGGATTCAAAAAGAGTACACATTATATTCATACTTTATGTCCAGTTAGAACATTGAATGGCAAAAGGATTAAATTATACATCATAAGTATGCATAGATAGGTTAAGTCGAATTACTGTGATAGTTCTAAGATTTGAATGTCATGAAATATTGTAGACATCAATCTTGATTTATGATTATAAACTGTTTAATTAGATAATTAAGATAAATTAAAGGAAATTTAATTATCTTATTCTAATTATGAATTAGAATTATTCAAATATGAAAGAGTAGTTAAAAAGATTTTAAAAATTAATTTCAATTAAATTGGAAATAATTGTGAAGTTTGAGATATTTTAAGGTCAAAGATGAGATTTGATTTTACTAAATTAAATTAAATTGTAATTAGAGTTTGACTTCAATTATAATTAGAATATTTAATTTTAATAAAACAAAATTCTAATGCTTTTGTTCTATTTATAAAAAACAAGTGTAAGGGAGCTAGCACTTCTACTTATTTTCTCTTAAAAACTTAGAGATTTTTTTTCTGCTATATGGATACCATTAGAGATTGGACATTTGAACAACTTATGGTTGATACAATGAAAAGGATTTAGAAAAGGTTTCAACAAGAATTTGAATCTAATACGATTCTTTTATTTTATGATTCATGTTTATCAAATTATTCAATTATTTAGATATAATCAAGAAACTGTAAAAATTTCATTTTTCTACTGCATCAGTAACTTGATCATGGTTAGTTTCCCAACAGAGGCTAATTACATAATTGCTTATAGAAGAAAATAAGTCGTCAAGGATGACCCATTCTCTAATAATTACAATATAAGGAGAAGAATCACTTAAATCTCTTATGGAAAGAGTAAAGTGTTAGAGTAGGAAAACCTAGAGGACCACTTAGGTTCCTCAGTTTCAAAACCACGACTGTAAAAAAAAGATGGAAGAGATGCTCAAACAATACATGTCTTCTATTAATGTAAAATTGAATAAATTACAAAACTTAAATCTTAAGTGGGCAAGGTGAAAATGGTGATGCAATCTAATTGTGCGTCTGTTCATAACTTAAAGGTGCAAGTGAGATAGTTAACTAAGGTAGTGAACAAAAGATATTAAAGAAAGCTTCTTAATAATATTAAGGTGAGCCTTAGAGATCAAATGTTAGCTACTTATCTCTAGCTTCTGAACTTAGCTAGTATAAAGCTATACAACAACACCCAATTTTTTTGATTCGGCAGTTCGATCTCCATTACATTTAGGAGTAGCAAAATGCCTGATGTTGAAGCTGTTCAAGAAGAGAAAATGTAAAACTAAGACAAACATGAAAATGAGGAGGGAGTGAACATAAGCAAATTGATGTCAGTCTCATCCCTAACTAAGTCGGCCACGAGCTAAAGCTATAATCCTCTGTCAAACCTTATATACCACTCATTCCATACCTTTATAGGTTGAAGAAGAGGAAGGACGATGACAACTTTAAAAGTTCCTAGATATCTTCAAACAGTTACACATTAATAATGCCTTTTGTCGAAGCATTAGCCTATATGTCAACATATGTGAAGTTTTTAAAGGAGATCATATATAACAAAAAAAATTGTGGAATTTGCAATGGTATCTTTAACCTAGAAGTTGATCCTGAAAAATAAATTCCCTTCGAATTTAAAGGATTCAGGAAGTTCTATTATCCTATACCATTTTGGTACTTCTAGTGTTCATACTATTTATATGATTTAGGTAATGGTATTAAACTAATGTTTTTATCTCTTTTAGGAATCTTAGAATAAGATAAGATAAAGAATATGTTACTCCAACTAGTTGATAAGTCCTTTATGTACCCAAATGGGGTAATGAAAACCTACTAGTTAAAGTGGGAAAATTAATTTTTATTACAAGTTTCTTGCAATGGGAGTAGCCCATTGTCCCATCATCTTAGGAAGATCATTTTTGGCCACCAAAAGGGCATCAATTGTGTGACTGAGGTAAATTTGACACATTGGTTCAGAAAGGAGAAGGTGGAGTTTAACATCTTCAAGGCTTTGAAAGGACCTACCCTTTATGAAAAGTGTTGTAGAATGGACAATATTAATTTCATTATATGTAAGGACTTACCTGAAGTTACTTATAATGACCCTTTAAAGGCATGTATAATTTTAGGACTTAAAGGAAAAAGAGGAGGATCCTAACCTGGTGGAGTACGCTATTAGGTTGGAAGGATAAGAATATAAACCTTGATGTTCTCATATTTTCGAGGATTTAGAAGATAAAACATCTAAACCCCTACCATTTAACAATGAAGCACCTAGGCTTAGTTTGAGGAGATTGCGTGCTTATTTAGGTCTTACATATTTAAAAGGAATTAGTACATGTCTTATTATTCTTTATTCTTTTTTAAGTTCTGTGCAGTAAGGGAAGTTATGTATAGAGGCTGATTGACACTAAGTAAGAATAATTTAGGGGAGCTGTTGAGCTGAAGGGCTTAATAATTATGTCAAATTATATATAAAAAAAAAGCTTGTTGCGAGACAAGCCTAACAATTTAACTTTTCTTTTCTTTTCTTTTAGTTTATTGGTTTTAGTATTATACTCGTCTTTTTATTTCTTTTATAAGTAACTTTGTCAAAATTTCTTATGTACCTCACCAACCTTGTATAGTTTATAAGAGATTTATCTACCTCAATTATATATCATAATTGTTTTTATTATCTTACTTGTTTAACATTGAAAACAATGTCATGCTTAAATATGTGAGAAAATTTCTAAAAATTTTATTTTCTAACTAACATTTTAATTGTATATTTTTTGTGCTTTAGGTTTAAATTTATCTTTTTTTCTAACTAATATTTTCTAGTTATGTACTTTGTGTGTTTTAGGCTTAAATTATTAACTTTCTTTTTGTTTTTTATGTTTATGACATCATTAATTATTTTAAGTTGATAGCATGAGTTTATACATAATTATTAGTTAAGATCAGTTGTTAAAAATTAGGTACATAAAAAGATTAAGTGGTTACTATGTCAAATTTAACTCTATGAAGACTGGTAAACTAAATTCATAATGATACTTTGATTTGACTTGAATTACTATGTGAGAAATACAACCAACATGCACATATTTTTCTTTGAATATAGATATCTGCTTTGACTATGGACTTTTATAACTTGAATTTCATCTCTTAAAGATTATATATAAGATATATACTAACATTAAAATGATAAAGACATTAAAAATTTACTTTTGAGTCAAAGTGTCTAACCCTTTGTACATTGAACCATTGGTGAACCTTTAAGTCTTATATAAAATTTTAGCATTTTCTTTATTACCTTTCTCAAGAACCTTGAGCTTAAATGAAAAATAAGTAATTTCACCCTAATTTATTATTAGTACATTTTTTGCTTGTGATATGATGTTGTTGGGTATGGTGTGTAAATAATTAAGTTTGGGGGAGATGTATGAGGTGGTAATATAAAAAAGAACAATGGTAATTAATGTAAATTCAAATAAAAATAAAAATATATATTGTTGAAAATCGATTTACATGGTTTTCTTGACTTGAAAAGGATGAAAGGAAGAGGAGATTTTTGCAAAGGTATAAGTTGTTGATGTAAATTTTTGATCAATTTATTAATTTATTTGCGCTACAAATTTTGAATATTTTTTCTTTTCCATATTCCTTTCCTTTGTTAACCTACTTGTTTCTTTAGCCCCATTACAACCAAATTCAAAGGCCTTTTGATTTGTGCTTGCATATATCTATTGAAGTAATGGAAATTAGAAAATGTTCAAGCTTATAAGAAGTTTAAGCTTGAAAATTTGTTAACCTACTTGTTTGCGAAAGTTGCATTGGCTGCGCTGGGAGCGTATGTGCACTAGTAAGACCGATGGTGGACTTGGGTTTCGCAACTTACGGTGCTTTAATGAAGCAATGCTTGCTAAGCAGGGCTGGCAGTTGTTGACCGATCAATCATCTTTGTTGGCTCATATTTACAAAGCGAGATATTACCCCAACAGTTCTTTCTTTGCTGCTTCGTTGGGTAGTAATCCAAGTTTTACATGGCGTGGTATTTTTGAATCTCGCGACCTTTTGCGCGAAGGCCTCAGGTGGCGGGTGGGTGATGGTCGTAGCATCTTGATTCTTCTTGACCCTTGGTTACCAAGGGCTGGTAACTTCTTTGTTTCTTCTGATGTTGCTAATATTGTTAGCGGTTGGCGTGTAGAGGCTTTGAAAACCGAAGACGGCTTGGCTTGGGACCTGTCTTTGATTTATGGTATTTTTAGCGCCCATGACGCTGAGGCCATCCTTTCGATCCCTTTACCATCCACTCCTCACGACGATTCACTCCTTTGGCACTTTGATCGTCGGGGCAGGTTTACTGTAAAATCCGCATATCGCGTGGCACATTCGCTGCGCTACGGTCCACCTGTTCCCTTAGGAGGAAAGCCTTGGTCCGCTATATGGAAATTAAGGATACCGCCTAAGGTTAAAGAATTTACTTGGCGTGCTTTGCGTAACATCTTACCCACTAAGGAGCGTTTGCTAAGCCGCAGCATTCCTCTTAACGCTAGCTGTCGGTGTGGATCTGGCATCGAAGATGTCAGTCATGCTCTGCTCCATTGTGACGTTGCTTGGGCCGTGTGGGATCATTGGGATAAGGGTGGTGATCTGCTTGCCTTGCCCTTTGATGAGTGCTTCACCCAATTTGTTGTCGTTCGCGATCGAGTTACTGTTGAAGAATTCTGTATGATTGCTTGGAAACTTTGGTGGATGCGTAATCAGCTGCTTTGGCGTAACACGTCTTACCCTGCGGACTTTATCCTTTCACATGCTATTACCTTTTTGCAGGACTGGCAAACTGCTAATCTGCTCCCTCCTCCTATTCCATCGGTTGCTGCTATTGACGACGTTGTTAGTCCCACAGTTAATTCTTGGCGCTGTTTTGTGATGCAACCATCTTTACCGAGAATCAACGAACCGGTTGTGCTGCTGTTCTTTGCGATCCGCATGGTAGTTTTGTCCAAGCTTTCTCTTCTGTCCACGATGGTGTTCTTCTCGCGAGCCAGGCCGAGGCTGTTGCCTTACGCAATGCTTTGCAGTGGCTTGTCGACACTCATCCAGGACCCGGTAAGATATTTACCGATGCTCAGTCCCTCTTTCTTGCTATTTGCATAAATGATTCGGAGGACCTTTCTGAAGTTGGCTTACTTGTTGACGAATGTAAGTCTTTGTTAGCTTCCCGTTCCAACATTCGCATTTCTTGGATTCGTAGAAATCTTAATTTCGCCGCGCACCGTTTAGCGAGGGCTTCTTTATCTTTCGGTTCCTTTATGACTTGGAACATCATTCCGGCTTTTATTCGGTTTCTATTTGATTAATGGAATATGTATTTTTCCCCTAAAAAGAAAGTGTACCTCACTAAAAATTCAAATACCTGTGTGAATCGGTGATACCTTGTGAGGAACATGTCAATTTGAAGTATTTAAGCTTAATGAAGGAGGAGAAATATTGTTTGCATTGTGTTGGTTGTATAATAATTTATTAAGAACTGTTACGTATTTGACTTTTACAATTCAATTAAAGGCTTGAATATTTATATATTATATTATTAACTGCTAAGTTAACTAATATATGTAGGTTAATGTTTATGGCATTATGTTAAATCCTTAGGAGACTATAACTCCTCTATTAGGGACATCATATGCTAAATGCTTTTGTACATCTACAAAAGAATTATTTCTTATTGTAGCTAGTTTAGATAGTTAGGTTTTATTGTTGCCAATTGCTTGATGAGTTCAGTGTAGAAGAGTATAATAAGACCTTATTTAGCATGTTTATAAGGGTTAAATTGGTTTGTAATGTAGCATCTTTATAGCACATTTTGTATGATATTATATGATATTTTCCTATGTTTGATTCATTTTCTTATAGGTGATAATTTGAAGCAAAAAAACATATTTAAGTGCATTTTCTCTATAGTTGTCCATTCAAGGTTCCATTAAAGTTAATTGGAAGTTAGCATGATGAACGAAAACTTTAAAGAACACATCAAAGATCATCTCAAACTCAAAGATATCAAAAATTGGAGAAGAATCGAGAAACAACAAAAAACTGACATTGGTTACAACATTGAGTCAGACACTAGTTATAGCTGATGCTAGGTAAGAGCTATATAGGCATCGAACTCGTGATTCAGAATCCAAAGACACACAGAATTACAAATTCAATTACCTTAGAACTCTACTATATAACCATAGCTTATAAATAATTTTATTAGGGTTCATTAGAGGTAACTTTTAGAGGAGCATATGCTTGGTGATAGGCTTTTAGTTACCACTTTTCATTAGTTCACGATTTTAAGATTTCTCAACATCAAGGAAGGATTGAGAGCAAGAGTGGAGGAGATCCACCTAACTTAGATGCAATTAAGGACAGGTTTTACTCTCAATGATTTTAATTGATAGATTTATGTTTGGCTATTATAGATTCAATCTTAAGGGCTGCATGAAGGATCGAGAGGTTTAAAGTATAATTTATACACTAGGAGAATAAGCATCTAGATCTAGAGGCGATGGTATCCTAAACAAAGGTGATAATTGATAGATTAGCTCTATTTAATGAGTTCAATTAGGTGTTGCACATTAAGGGGTGTTATTTTCTTAATTGGACATTCATGTGTATTTTGAAAGAGGACATAGATACTTTAGATTACTTGCTATTTCAACTTTAATAATTATTCTTACATGATAATTGAAATTACTCATAAGTAAAGCCTTGAAATCCTAGGGTTTGTTTTATTGATTTATTTTCTTAATTCTATTATCTAGTTTGGATAAATAAAACTTAGTAGTTATAGTTTTCGTGAGTAAATACTCTGGAGTACTCCAAATTATAATTTGCTATAGTAGATTATATGCATTTGCATATTAGATTAATTAATGATAAATCTTAAAAATTCAACAAATCAAAATGGCATAAATTAAAAATGAATCAACACAATACAAGACTTTTTATTCTTGCAATAAGAAAGGGAAGCAGGGGAATATCACATGAGGATAATACCTAACAAACTAGGTAATAATATATGGTGAGGATCAAAATAGAGAAGGCAAGCACCAGGCCAGGCCATTGAGCTGACCAACCTGTGGCCCAACTTGACAGATTAGGGGTTGTTGGGCTCGTGACCCCTGCCTAACTACAAGCTGACCGGCCCGTGATCCAGTTGGGCTAAACTATTTAGGCCCGTGTGTTAGATCCCGTTTTCGGAACCCAACTACATAATCCGAAACCCTCATAGGTACACATGATTCCTTATAAACTCTTCTTGCTCTGATACCATTAACGGTTGGGGTCCAATTCGAAAACATAAATAACAATTGCTTTAAATAATTCAAACATCATGAATAACAATTTCTTAAATCAATTTTCAAAATCATTAGAAACAATAAATCTAACCTTTGTACAATTTTCATAAAGCTTTTGTTTGCAGATGTCGGATATTTTGTTTCAGTTCGATTCGAATTCGATTTCGTTTTCACTTTTGGTGTTGCCGCTTTCGTTTTGCTTCGTTCTCTTCGGTTGCTTCCGTTTTCCGTATCGGTTTGATTCGATATTTTCGCTTTGTGTCCGTTTCGGATTCTTTCGTTTTCGTTTTCCATGTTCGTTTTCCGTTTCCGTTTTGAATTCGCTTTGCTTTTGTTCGTATTCCGTTCTTTCGTTTCCGCTCTTTGCTATTCGTTTTGGTTTGGATTCGTTCTTTCGCTTTCGGTTTTGTATTTTCGTTTCGCTTTTTCAGTTGGGGTCTGATTCCGAGATCGAGTCCCAACACCGTGGCCCAGTCAAGCCGAGTTAGCCGAGCCACATTTGTCATACCTAAATCACAAGTAAAATATGAGCCAAACATGCACCTTCTTTAATAGGTAACATCAATTTTTGTAAAAATCACATATTGACATGTATTGTTTGGCAGGGTTTGAAAGAGATAGATTTTGTTTCTTTTTTTTTTGACATTATAAATTTTGTTTCTTTGTTCCTTATTTTATACGGGACTAAGTAACAATTTTCGAAGAGAGGAATATGAAAGGTTAAGGGATATTTTAGTAAAAAAGTTATGCTTAATTATAAGTATATTTATATGACATAACTTAGGTATATTTTTTGTTAAGTATCTTGCTTGATTTTAATGTTATATAACCTTATGTTAAAGTATTTATTATAGAATTACAAATCACAGGAAATTTTGAACAGAAATAACAAAGGGACTGGATCGGGACAGAAATTATGGTGACCTAAGAAAAGTAGAGTGGGAGGCATGATTGAAAACGCGTTAGAACTTGGAAGATTTTATATGAAGAATGGAAGGAATTTCAGAGTGGCCGGTGGGTGGCGTGACAATGTGGCTACAGAATTGTATTTTGTGGACTAACATATACGCCGGCCTTCTAAGCTTTTAAGAACTTATGTCACCAAGATTTGTTCTTTTACCACTATAAATTTTGTCAGAAGCTGTGCATCGCTTAATAACATTAGTACTTTTGCGTCACAACACGGCAATAGATGTGAAAAGAATAGTAAAAGACAAAAGGGGAAGAAGACCCATTGCGCTATTCTTTTGCTTTCCTTTCCCTGACGATAAAGACTTTTTTTTTCTTAAATAGTTCTTTTCAGCCGGGTTTTCAAAATCATCAATTCCAAATGGTGTGTTATGACATAGGCTAAAATATAAAAATTAAGAAAAATAAAATACTACAATTTTGTTAATATCAATATAAATTATTATATAATTAATTACTATAAATTTAATATTATTTAAAAATATTGTTATATTTACAGCAATTAATTACATAATAATTTATATTAAATTTAATATAAGATCTTTCTTAAAATATTTAATATTATAGAATTCTTTGGTAGAAACTTAAAATAAGAAGAATAATTTTTAAAAGAAAGTCTTATTGATAACCAACATAAACAATGGCCTGAAAGTTGCAACTAATAACATTAGGCTTTGATTTAGTAAACATAAGATAGTTTGTACTTCTAGCTTGTCCATTTAGACTCCCTGTAAAATGTAAACGCTTAAGATCCGGTAGCATATTAACCAACAGTTTTCTTTTCTATCATCTAGTGCTACCCATTTTCGTAATACTTAGCTTAATAAAAGAAGCAAAGCACCCAATTTGGTGAAAATAGAAAAGATGAAGCTGATAATTCATTGACCCTTTCTTTTCTATAAAGTCAGCTAAATTGAATGGAATGCCAAAGGGATTCAACTTCCTTATTTTGACGGAACAGTGACAAGTTTGAAAAAGTGTGGATCATAATGGTCTAGTCTAATGTAGCCTTCCAATTTTCCAACAGGTCTTGTTACTTTTTTGCTTCCATAGATTCTGATAATATGCTTGTCACCTACAGGCTACATTCCATCAAAGATCGCGTAGCAGTGCTCAACACGAGAATATGAGAGGGCAGTCTGAAATGCTTGTTTTCTTTTAGATTGGATCCTTCATCCACTCCCACAAACTGTGTCCACATAGAAAGAACATTATACATACTTCGCGTAAAGAAAATGAAAAACAAATAAGTTCTATAACTTACTAGCTTTCAAGATTATGAATGAATCCAGATACTTATCATTCATTTAGGTTAAATTTCAGTGATTGAACAAGAAGCTTCATGATTTTTTTTAAGCTTCCTTTGACAAGAACAGGGAACTCCTGTGACCCAAAAAATTGCTAAAAAATGAAAATGGTAAGAGATACCTTCATTAATTCGCTATTTTTTGTTCCTTCCTATGTGCAAAAGTTTTGGTCCTTTTTAAATCACTTGTTTTGTTTGTGTTTTTTTTTTTTTGGTAATTCAGAAATGCTTTATAAAGATAATAAAAAAGTTATATACAGATCTAGAGATTCCTACACATGAATCCCTGGACAAACCAATTGAGAGCTAATAGAACCAACAACATTCCTTGTAATCTAAATCCTAGCAGCAAACACATGCAGCATTATTTAAAAAAACTTCCTGCCAAGCACCCTTTGTAATCTAGCTTATGTAAATAGAAGCATAAATTTACTATACTCCTAGCAGTATTCAAGTATCAGGTAGCAAAAATAATCTGCTTTCAACTCACTCTAAAGGGATTAATGTCGAAATAACTTCTAACATTTTTATTGTAAGAATTTGTCGATCACACTCTTTTGCACGGTCAAAGAAAGGAAAAAAATTGAATTATCTAAGTTTTGATTTTGCTTTCAACTTTTCAATTTGATTTATTTTATTAATTTTTATTATTAAAAATCAATCTATTTATTAATTAATAAATTAATTTTTATAAATTAATAAGTTTTTATAAATAAAATAAAATAAAAATTTATTTAACAATGTTTTAATTAAACTTCAAATTTTAAAAATAATTCTTTCTATCATATTTTAAAATTTTAAAATTTATTTAATCTTTAGTTGATTTTATAATTGTTTAGTAACAATTGAACTTTTTGGACCTTAAACCCAATATTACGAATACCGTACCGAACTTGGTACCGGATTGGATTCTAGTACAGTATTATACCAGTACCGATTAATATCAGGTACTGTTTCGGGTAATTTTTTAAATTTATGAAATAGTCCCTGAATGTTTTTGAAAATAACAAAATAGTCCATTGTCATTTTATACAGTTGTACTGTATATTTTAAATCATGTCTCCAAAAATCATAATAATAAATAAAAATCATAATTTTAATTTAATTTATAAATTAATTTAATAATTATTAATATATATAGTTAAATTTAAAATATACTTTTAAAATATATAAATTTCAAATAAATTTTGATTTAATAATTAAAAATATATAATAAATATTAATTTAAAAAATAAAATATTTTTATTAATACATTATTAGTAAATATTATATAAAATTTAAATAAAAATAATTTATGTTTAAGTTTGATCTAATTTATATTTATTATTAGTAATAAAAATATTTATTTTTATTTTAAAAACAAAAATTAAAAATTCATAATAATTATAAAAGTTGAAGTAAATAAAATAACTAATTAAAAATTTTTTGAAAAAACAGCCGTGAAGAAGAGGCGAGAGTGAGAGAGGAAGAGTTTAATTTTTTAAAAAATTTTACAAAAAAAATCACCTATTTTTTTAATTTTCTGGTTGATCAATACTTTAAATTTTCTGATGTATGCCGATATTTTAAATTTTCTGAAGATAACAAAGAAAGTGAGGAAGGAACTGCAATTAATAATGTGGCAATACGTGGGCATTGTTCATTCGACAATAAGGCTACAAACTACGGAGGAAAAGACCAGTGAGTTGGAGAATGACTGGGAGAGGTAGTTTCAAAACGGTTGGGAGCAGATAATGGCGGGACTTGAAGCTTGTGAAATGAGCAACATATAATTAATGATGTCTTGTGTGTCTCGACCTCGTATCACAGAGGAGTGAAAAAGGGTACAGCCAGAAATGAGAGAACTTGCTGCAAATGTCACAAACGCCATAAAGAAGAGATAACTCAATGCAAATACAAAAAATGTCACGGAGACGAATATGAAATCATGGATAAGGAGTGACAAAATTTAGAATTTCAGATAGAAATCTCAACTACATCTAGTAAAGCCTTAAATAATTAAACAAAAAATATAATATTACTTAAATTTAAAACTATCATACATCTGAACTAATTTATCAAAATTATTTATAGTCTAACTCATATTATTTTTTAAATAAAAGGAGTAGAATTTTAACTCTTTCACATACAACATAATATTTAAAATTGCTAATTTTTATACTTTGCACTAATTTCTCTCCATAATACAAATTTAACCTTTTCACCTAAGACCTGCAACTTTTATAATTGGTCTTATTGAAGTCTATTTCTATAGATGCATAGTAACCTTGATATTCTATTTCACTAAAATCTTAAGGTTACCAAAATTCTATTTTACACAATTCAATGTGTCCTACCTTAAGCCCAGAAGCACTTTCTGCCAACACAAAATCCTGCGGGCCTTAAAATATGGGAATACTCATCAAATTCAAGCTACACAAGTCAATATGTCAATTGCATCCTTCAAAATATAGTCTTTTCCAATCAAATTTAACCAAATGCAATTAATATTGCAATATTGTAAAACTTTACATCTTTTATATGATAGCCTCATACCCCTACTTAGTCGTTGGTGAACATGTTAGAGTACATATTTGGAATATTCGTACCGTGTGGAAAAAAAATATGATGTTTTTGATGATATCATATCGTAAAACTTTATATCTTTTATATGATAGCTCCATTTATCTTTTTCTTGGCTTTTCTTAATTCTTTGAAAGATATTTTCATATTCGTTATCGGTGGCTAGAGCACAACCAATTCTTTCAATTGTATCTTCTTAGATGCCTAACGATCCTTCGCACTCTATAATTGACTATTATGTACTAATGCTTTCTTTTTGATATCATACTCTCTTCAACTATAGTTTCTAAAAACTTAAACGATTGTTGTAGGCTATTTTAATATTATGAAAAAAAATAAAATAAAACTAATTTAAAAGAATTCAGAATAAGTCATGTGCAATGTTATGAATACCATACCGGGTTTGGTACTGGATTGAGTTCTGAAATGGAACTGTACTAATACCGGGTACCGTTTCGGAAAATTTTTTAAATTTATGAAATAGTCCCTAAATTTTTAAAGATTGCAAAATAGTCCATATTGGTATATTATATAGTTGTACAGTATACTTTACTAGTTTACTGTTTACATCAACCATGCTTTCAAAAATCATAATAATAAATAATAATGATAATTAATATGAAATAACAATAATTTTTAAATATTTTATATATATATAATAACCACAATTAATATAAATAAAGAAAATTATCAACATACAATTATAAAATTAAGAATAATACAAAGTATTTAAAATATTACAATAATACAAAAATAATTTTTAAATTTATAAAATTGTCCTGTTTTTTTTGAAAATTACAAAATAGTCCATTGTCATATTGTAAAGTTGTAGATTATTTAATTTAGTTTTTTTGTTTATATCTTATTC